>LBNU01023665.1:0-21054 GCA_014162995.1 Artemisia annua
TAAACATTTACTTTACTTTTCTTTTATTCACTAAACTTAAAACCTAAAAACATTTTACATTTCGTATTTCATTTTGATTTGTTTTATTTACTTTATCTTTATTTCTTTTATTTCTTTCTTTTATTTCTTTTAACGTTTATGTTTTCTTTTCTCGTTCATTTTAACCTTCTTTACTCACGTTTTACTTTCATTAAGTTTTAAATAACGTTTAGTAGCGTAAACAAAACCTAAACATATCTTTAAACCCATTCACATCACATAACTCACGGTTTTGAACGACTAAGATCCATTCAACCCTCGTTGGGACTACGACCCGAGGTTCTTAAGCTTCACCGCTTGTTCTGCCTCGCATCACATGCGGTAGAGACGGCTTCTGCCCAAAGATAATCTGGTAATTGAGCATTAATGAGCATCGTTCGTGCGGCTTCCACTAACGTCCTGTTGCGTCTTTCGACCACTCCATTTTGTTCGGGAGTCCGTGCAATTGATGTTTGATGTTCAATTCCAACTTTCTCAAAGTATGCACGAAGAGTTTGATTCTTGAATTCAGTTCCATTATCTGTTCTTACAATTCTTACTGTGTTGCGAAGTTGAACCTGAATTTTCGTGAGAAAGGTGATTATCATTGATGGAGCTTGATCTTTGCTTCGAAGAAAGTAGACCCAAGTCCATTTGGAGAAGTCATCGACTATCACAAGTATGTATCGTTTCCCATTAATCGTTTGTACTCGCATTGGTCCACATAAATCCATATGAAGAAGTTGAAGAACATGATCAGTGCTCGGTTCTGGTTTGGTGGTGAGGTGTGCACGTTTGCTCTTTCCTTGTTCACAAGCGGGACATAGGTGATCTTTTGCATATCGGAACCTTGGAAGACCGTCAACTAGTTTATGGCGAGCAAGATCAGTCATAGTTCGGAAGTTGAGATGTGACATGCGTTGGTGCCATAACCAGGATTTTGTCGATTCAGCCTTTGAAAGTAGACAAATGGGAGAGGAAGCGGTCATGTCGGACATTGAAATTGTATAAAGACTGTTTCCACGTGTGCCGGACATGAGATCATTTCCTTGTAGATCACGAACAAAGCATGTTTTCTCCCTGAATGCAACTTCCAGATCACCATCACAAAATTGACCAACTGAAAATAGATTGTGACCAAGGCCTTCAACATAATAAACACGACTAATTTCGATATTCCCACTGACATAGTCCCCATAGCCCATAATTGCAGCGAAATGATCATTCCCGAATCTGACAGTACCAATGAACTTTGAGACAAAGTTTTTTAACAGTTTGAGATTGCCTGTCATGTGTCGGGAGCATCCGCTATCAACAATCCAGAGAACAATTTGCACCACCTGCATCACATGAAAGAGACGACGATGGTACAATGGTAAGGGTGGAACCCGAAGAAGTTGTGGGTTCCGTTGGGTTAGAAGCACACATGTTAACAATTTTAGGAATCCATTTAAAGTTATGTGTCCTTTGTAACCAACGTTGCCAATTCCAACTAGATTTAGCCTTCTTTATATCAAATTCAGTGACAGTTGGCATGATCCTAGAGGTATTGTTCGCAACTACTGGGTTGACTATATCATTCTTAGAAACTACACAGGGCATAAGTCCTAGCACAGATTTAGAAGCATTAGTGGGCCTAGATTTTCTGCCTAATGTACGTTTCTTAAGACGAGATAAAAGAGAATTTGCAACACATTTAGAATGATCACCAGATAACATACTCTTACGACAAAACACACATGAAGCATCAACTTTTAAAACATTCAAAGGTTCATCATTCGTTACACATAGATTAGAATTACAATTTGCCAAATCAGTATCTAAATCTAGTGCAGGATGAGTCTTATTCAAAGTCCTAGGGTGTTCTTCTACTTCAGAGGCTTCTAGTGTCTCTCTTCTACGTTGCAAAATCCTATTCTTCCTTTTCATTCGTTTATGCTTGGATCTGCTAACGCTATGAGTGGCAACTATTCCTGTAGAAGTGGAAGGATCCAAATTAGACTTCTTAGTGTGTTGTGCTATATTTGTTATGTCTAATGAGTACATTCCTGGAGCAATTACATTAGTGTTGACAGATTTTCCTTTTTCAAGCTTACGTATTTTCTCTTTCAACTCAATGATAATGTGCATTTTATCTTGAATTTCACTGTCGAGTTTTCGGTTAGAATAAAAATATTCATCACGACTCTTTTGCCAAAAATCTGTAACTTCTTGCAATTCTGCAATTTCCTTTTCATATTTCGAGATTTTACTTTTAAGTTCCTCGTTTTCGTTTTGAAAAGTTGTGGAAGTTTTAAGACTTTGTAATTCCAGTTCGAAATCAAGACTTTGGTTTTGACACCATTCAAGCTTTTTGTTGAGTTGAGAAATCTCATTTGAAAGTTTGTTTTGCACATCATCATTGTGTTTTCGGAGATTAACGTTTTCATCTTTTAATGTCTCAATTTGTTTAGATAACAACTCAACATCATCACAGTGATCATCAACAAGCATAGAAGTACCAGATTCATAAAGAGAATTCATAATCACAGAAATTATATCAGCACTAAGAACATGTTCCAAGAGTCGATCAGCTTCTTTTTGTAAAAATTGATTTTGACGTTTTTGATTTAAAATCGCTTGTTCAGTTTCTTGAAACACATTCATCATAGATGAGACTTCTTTTTGAAGTTCCTGTTCCCAGTGGTGAGCACAATGACGCAAATGTCGAGCAATAGGTAAAAACTGTTTTTGAAACACTTCTCGTTTTTCTCTCTCATGAGGAGTAGTAATAGTAAAAACCGTTATTTGAGAGTTGCGTTCAATGGCTTCATCTAATTGTTCAATGTTATCCATGAACGTGTCGAAATACTTAAGTATACGACAACGTGTAGGAAGAGTTTGAAGTTTGTTATCATTTGGTAAAGGACCGTTTATTTGCACCACTGGTTTAGCAGGAGCTACATGAGAAGTAACTTCTTGAGGTTTGATAATGTACCATGGTTGTTCAGATTTCTCTTTTTGCGGTGTGAAAATATCAGTAATTGGAGGCATTTTAGAGTAATCAAAAGGTTTATTGTATGTCACATTTTCCATTTTTGATCGACTCTCTTCTTCAATTTCATATTCCTCTTCACAATCATATACAACAGTACGAACAACAGTATCGTCAAAGAAATGATCTGCACTATATAACTTTGGAATCTCATTGAGTGCTACACGTAAAAAACATGGTGAATCACTTCCAATTGCAAAGCCGTGACCATTGTTTGTTCGAGTTACTGAAAACTTTTGAATAGTAGTCACTGAATTACCAGTTTTATACACAACATTTTGAAATTCTTTAAGCTTGTGTTCCAATTCAACAATCTCATCAACGTATGACTTAACTTTCTTTCTTGTTTTTTGTTTATGTTCCGTGAACTCAGCTTGACAATTTGACAACTCCGTTTTGGTTTTTAAAATTATTGCTTCAAGTTGTGCAATTTGTTTTTTGTGTTCAAACGCTTGTTTTTCCAGCTCAGAAGCTAAGTCATTTTTAGACTCCATAATTTTAGCAATTTGGTGTTCTAACTCTTTTTCGTGACGAGAAGATTTTAGAAAAGCAGCTTCAAAGCCTTTTTCCCGTTGAATCAGTTTTTCCGCGTTTGACAGTTGAAATTTATAGCACTCAATATCCCTAGTTAATGATGCATTTTTCTCTTTCAATCTAGCATTAAGCTCTTGACATTTAATGTTTTGAGATTGACTAGTCATAAGAAGGGACTGAATTTCTGAATCTGGACCAGACGAAGGATCAAAATGTTCAACGTGAGCATTGTTATCATTGACAGTTTCAGTATCCGAATCATCAAATGTGACAACCGGGTTAATTTGAAAATCATCAAATATAACTTTTGTGTCCATTTGAGTATTCGTGTGTGTAGATAACAATGAATCATTTTGAACTTCTTGTTCCTTGTAAGATGCAGATGCAGATGGGGAGGCAATTTCATGTATGAGGCATGAGTTAAGATCAGTTACCTGAGAAAGACCATCAGTGTCATAAACTGGGCCTGAGTCACTTATGTGGAGTTCATGCATGTTGGCCATCAGCATAACAGCAGCTTCCAAATCTTCCATGTCATCATCAGAATGTGCATTAGCCATGAAGCTGTTGTCATTTGCATTCGTGTTGCTGCGGGCTTCATCTTTGAGAGCAAGGAGTAATGCCTGTTTGTGATACATACTTCCTTGAGTTCTTGGTGATGGACATGCAGTTGCCAAGTGACCTATTCCATTGCAGTTATAGCATCTGATGATCGTATTCCCCGATTCAGTATTCCCTGTGTCAACAATCTCTGCCTTTCTCTGAGGGACACCACCATTGTTCCTGAATCCTCCATTGTTGTTAAACCGTTGTCCAGAATTAGAGTTACCCACATTACCACCCGATCCAAATCTGCTACTGTTGCGATTCTGAATCTCAACGCGACCATCGTGAATGACAGCTTGATTCCTTGTATTTGAAGATGAACGAAGACGATTGTTGGACTTGTTTGAGAATTTGCTGAAAGCCCGAGAAATGAGTGCAATTCCTTGGTTGAGGCTGTTGAAGTCCTCATCATCATCGTCATCATTAGCAGTGAGTGGTGTAGACAAGGTGTCATTGTTGTCATATGATGCAAATTGATTTGCAGGAGGGTGCGATGTAGAATCATAAGATGAATACGGAGATGGGTTGTTGAGATAAGTATGTTCTGGATGATAAGCATTGTGTTGTAATGGTGGAGCCGGAACATGTGATTGAGCAACAAGCGCCAAAGAGTTTGTAGTTGGGGGCTGTAAGTAGTTTCCTCTGAGAGCGCGATCATTGTCAACTTCATGTTGATGATGTTTCAGATAGTCATACAACAAACCATATGGTGTTTCATGAAGGTTTCGTGCTTGTCGAACAAATGTCACATACTTCTGCCAATCAGGACCAAGACATCCTAAGAACTTCGTGTTGACAGCAATCTTTGGTAAGATGATGTTGTGTCTATCGAGGTCATTAATGATGTTAGTGAAGCGGTGATAGTATGACTCAAGTGATTCCATTGGCTCAATCATGAAATGTGTGTATTCCATGTAAAGTTTTGACTCCATGTCCTCCGGATTCAACTGAGTTCCTTCCATTAGGAGATGAACATGTTCCCACATTGCCTTAGCAGTTTTCTGAGCATCAACACTGCGAAAGATTGGATTAGGTATGCCTTGCAGAATGTAAATCATGGCATATTCATCAGCTTCTTTGTGAAGTACTTATTCAGCAGTAAGTTGAGCATCAGTAAGGGGTCTATATGATTCCGGTATGGGTGGATTAGCATTAGGATCACCAGGGACAAGGTTAGTCGGTGTTACAAATGGGCCTTCATTGATAACTTGTCTCATGTATTTGCCATGTGGTTTCTTGAGTTCAAGAAATCTTAGGAATCGACTTGACCACTGAACATAATTACCGGGTGTGAGCATGGGTGGTGTGTCAAGTGAACCTGCTTCATGTCTTGATTGTTGAGTAGTGATTACTTCACACATTTGGTCAAACCAATGAGTTTGTTTCGACGGTTGAGTGATTTGTTGCATTGGAAATGGTGGAGGTTGAGGCAGTTGTTGATGTTGATGCATCATGACATGTTGTTGAGAAACCATTTGATTATATGGATATGATTGTTGAGGTTGTTGTTGTTGATATTGTTGTTGTTGTTGACGAAACAATTGTGTTTGATGATAGGCTTGTTGATGATCAAAGTTGTAGTACGGTGGTTGAGACATGATGAAAGACTTGTGTGAAAATGGATCTTGTAGAAGGTATAAGTGTTATGCCAAGCCTAGAAAACTATCCCAAGTGTTTTCTCGAAACTTTGTTGAAGAATATTTCGAAAAACAGTCAAAGTCCAGAAGATCTCGAAAAAAGTTACAAAGATCTCGATAATTTCAAAAGTTCTCAAAAAAATCAATTTTATCGAGAAAATTTTAATAAACTTTCGAGAAATTTCACTGTAGCAGGAATTTGTAAGGTTCTCGAAAATTATGAAAGGATTTCGAAAGTTTTCCAAGGATCTCGAAAATCAAAAGATTTTGATAAACCAGAAAAGATCTCGAAACTTTAAAATTTTCGAAAAAATTCCACAAATTTTCGAGATTATACAATAACGAAAATATCCAACGAGTCGAAGTGTTTTCTTTCTTATACAAGATAGAAAAGCACTGAGTAACCAACGAAAACACCTTAGGAGCAGTAACAAAAGATCTCGAAAGATTGGGGTTTAAGGATTTCAAAACTTTGTCAAAATTTGGCAGATTTTTGTTTTTGTAAAAAGCAATCCAAAAACATGTTTTTAATCCAAGATTCTTGTACAACTAACTTTAAAATGATGAGATCTTAAAGAAAGTTGCAAACTTTAACAACTTTTCAAAATTTGAAAATTTTTGAAAAAATTGTACAAAAGTAAGAATCAAGATTTTTTGAGAAATTTTGAAACTTTGTTGGTTGTTTGAGTTTGTAACACAAGTTTTGATGAAAAAGATGTGATAAAAACACGAAACAAACAAGAAAGTAATAAACTTTATCAAAAAATAACGATTAAAAAACTAGTTTATGGTTCGTTAGCAACAAAAACAAAGATTACACCTTCTTCTAGCGATTGATACCACTTGTTAGGTCACCATATTGTAAACACAAGTATAGATTTGATAGAAATGAGATGAGAAATAGAGTTTGGTTGATTAGATCAAATATGAAGAATAAAAGTGCAAGAGTTTCCTTATGTAAATGAAATAACCAACAAGAGTAAGCATTACATAGATGTCCTATTTATAGGTGAAGAGCTAGGGCAACACTCCCTTCTCTTCCCTTCTCTAATTCGTACGGGCTTTAGGCCCATTGGACGAGTAAAGGGCTTACCCTTGAACATAACATGATTAAATAACTTAGCAACCTATTACAAATGATGAAATAACCGAGACTTGATGAAACATTGATAAACTTAGGTTCTAACAGTAAAGAGACTTCAAATCCATTAAATTTTCATAAAAGATTGCTAGGGACTAGCAATAGTTTAGTGTGGGGGATTGATGAGTGCTCAAACACTCATCATTTTTGGTTAATCTGAACTGCAAAAACATTTGAAAACACTCAAAAACGCATCAAAATGCAGAAAATATCCCAGGATCGTGTTTTATATGTCTCAGATGCAAAATGATTAAAAACAGATGAAAAACGAACAAAGGTTGCATAATTGGCAGTTTCAGTCCCCCAACTTTCAAAGATTGGCAAAACTAGTCCCTGGAATTCAAAAATGTGGAGTTTTATCATTCAAGGTCCCTGAAATATTTTGAGTTGTCAAAAATGCTCCTTGAATGAATCTTTGGGCAAATGGCAGAAAAGGTCCTAAAACTTTTGGAAATTGTCAAAAATGATCCTTGGGTTTTTTAAAGTGGCAAATGGCATTTATGGTCCTTGTATTATTCGAGATTGGCATGATTGGTCCTTGTGAGCAATTTGGAGAAATTACATTTTCAGTCCCTCGTGTTTGGTGGAAATGCAAAATTGGTCCTTGATGTTTACTGATACCAAGCGGACCCCTTTTTATCTTATAACCCAAATCCAATAACAAACCCAACACAATCCAGGCCCAATCCCTTTTTTATTAAAACCCGGCCCACAAATAAATATAAACTCCCCCATTTATATCCCCCCGATCAACCCTCCACCTTTGACCCACTTTCCCTCCAACAAAATCCCCCATAACCAGGGTACTTTCCCTCCTCCACATGGCCACCCCCACCTCCATAGCCACCTTATTGTCTCACCTACCCTTCCCCAGCAATAAATGCTCCACCTAAACCACTAAAATGGTCTCAAGCTGCTTATAAAGGTTTTTGGCGCCAAAAGATTTTAAAGGTGGAGATTTAAGTCATCTAACGGCTCCAATTGGTGGTGGGATTAACTCAGAGGGTCACAAAAACCATAGAAGTGCCCTATAAAAGAAAAGAGATGCATTGTGGATAAAAGTCTAGTATAACTTAGTATAATTTAGCTCGTTTAATTAGTTTTCTCATTTTCATTGTATTTTAAAGCTTTCAAGTATTGTTTCAAGTATTCTCAGTGTATTGTGAAACTTTTTCATTAATCAATTTCAAGTTTAAGTTAATATTTCAAGTTGTGCCATTTTTACTTAAAAATTTCATTCGTAGCTTAATGTTAATTTTAGCTGTTGTTATGGACTAAATTAGATCACACAAGCTCCTAAAAAGCTTGTAAAAGCTTTTAGTAACCTTAAAATTCAGTTTAAGTTCAAAAATCAAAAATACCAAAAAATACATAAAATAGGTAAAAAAATCAAAAATGTTCAAGAAGATGGTGATTCAAGCTGGAGCATGGTAAATCTTGGATGGCCATGGGTTAGTGGTTCTGTGGAGAACCTATAGGAAATGTTCTTGGGTCCTTGTTCTTGATTCTTAGCCGGATTGCAACTTGTAAGAAATTTCTTGGATTTTAGCATTACACTATATTTGTGCTTATTATTGCTTGTATTTGTGCTGTTTAGGTATAATAAGTGTTCTTTAGTGTAATTGTAGCATAATATTGGTTTGTTGTTCATTGAATCACTTGGTGCTCTTAAATCTTGTTTTCACGGCTTACATTGCAATTTGGTACTTTCTATGTTTCATGCTAGTATCTTTGTTGTTTCATGCTCCATTTGTCTTGTTCAATGATAATATGAAGTGTTGAATCAGTGTTAAGGGTTGAATAAGTGGATTGCTTTGTAATTCAAGTTTTAGTGATATCAAAGGGGTGTTTGGAATTGTTGTTTAAACTGTGGTTAAGGCTATATGTTTTGTTGTTCTTGTTTGATTTATGATGCATAATGGTCTAATATCTCAGTTCTACACTTTAATTCAGTGATCTTTCATAGAAAAGTCAAAATTCACTTTGAATTCACATTACTTGATTTTTGTTGGAATTCACTTGCTCAAATTTGTCATGCTAGCTCATAACTTGTTAATCTAGCTTATTTTCATCACTTAGTAGATTAATAGTACTTAATCAGTAAGTAGGATCAAATCAAAGTTCATTTTAGTCAACCAACTAGTGTAATTTAAAAGTCAAAATTTCAGCTTGAGAAATTTTTGAATTAACTTGTGAATTTCGTGTAGGGTTTAATATTAGCTTGTAAGACTTGTGCTTTTAGGATATTGTTATTTTGCTGCTTGTCTTGTTGATAGTATTTTTCATAATTTTTAGTTTGATTGTTAGACTGCTTATTTGCTACTTGTTAATTAGCACTTTTCTATAAAGTTGCTATGTGCATTTTCTTAACTGCTACTTTCACTAGTTTGTAAAATCTTTGTTAGATAGCTTAAGCCTGTGTAATTTGCTTTTTTGTGAAGCTTATCTGGCTAATTTGGTGCATGTATGCTTGTTTTCCCATTTATTGCTTTTTACAACTGCTTATTGTTCTTGAAATGTTTGTTCAAAACCATCCCCTACATTGAGTCATCAGTGTAGGTGACCTCTTTTCATAAGCTCATCACAAGCTCACTATTGAGCTTTAGCTTGAGTGGCTTAGCTTTTTGTGAAGCTTAACCAGCCATCTCAAAGCTCCATTGCTCATTTTTCCTTTTCAAGTTCATTTGCTAGGGCTGCAAACAGCTTCTAGTTTGTCCCAACTCTCAGTGTGTTCTGAGCATTCAGTACCTTGGGAGCTTTTTCATAAGCTCATTCAGAACTTAATAGTAGGCCCCAGTGTGAGATCCTTGGCTTTTTGGAAACACCAATAAGCCAGCTTTTCATATCCAAGCTCACTTTTGGCTTTTAATCCCTTGCCCCTATCTTAATTTGGCCTACAACATCCTTGCAGGCCTGTTTGGTTGAAAGGGTAATTTGGATTTGCTTATTAGCTTATTGTAGCTTATCCAGTGCTTGTTTCTTGTTCTAATTTCTCATTTCCAGTTCACATTAGTTAATTGCATCTTATTTTCCTGTTGTGTACCCTTGTGTGGCTTATTGAGAGCTTTTCCAAACTCTTAGTTCCATTTTCAAATAAATAAGTCATCTGTTGGCTTTTCAAGGGTGCAAAATGCTTATTTTTCATTTCCATAATTTTTGTTTTCATTAAAATTTAATTTTATCAGTAGTTTAACAGGTCCATAAAAAGAAAATCAAGAAAAATCATCAATCTAAATTAAGTGATAGCTTCTATTTAATATTTTTTTAGCTTTTTTAGCTTATTTTTCCATTTTTTCATTAAGCACTTGCTATTTTTATATTTTTCTTAAGTCCCTGTCATCATATAGTATTTTTATAAAAAGTTTCAGATTTGTCTTAGTTTATTTAGTATTTATAATAAATCAAATTAGTTTAAATAAATATTAAATAGTAATTAATTAATAATAATTAGATAAAAAAGTGTAATAAATATATTTTCAGATTTAAAATTAGTTTTATAATATTTTAGATTTTTCTAAGTCATAATTTCATTTATCTAGGTTATTTCATATTTATTTATAATTTAAGGTATTGTTAAATAGTTAAAAATAGTTTTTAATTAATAATAATTAAATAAATAGTTTAATAAATAATTTTCTTTTTCTTAAAATTTTCTTTTATTATTAGGATTGTGAAAATATAATTTTCATCATCATAGGATTAATATTGATCTCTTTTCACTTTTTATTTTGTGCGTAGACGTTTATTTAAACGTAAACGTACGTTTTTAGGTTTTAAAACGTTTCTAGGATATTTGGTTTTACGTACTTGTTGATATTAATCATTTGAATCATTTTCTTTACATCTCCTTGGTTTTAATCACTATTATCCCATTCCCAGTCAAAATCACCCGATCACAGATCCGTTTCTATACCTTTACACACCTCGTTGGGACTTTACGACCCAGGAAAACACTATATTCCTTGGTATAGCATTGGCTCAATAGTTTGACCTTGTTGACCATTCCTTGGTCAATATTGTTTGACTGTTCAGAGCCAATCATACAGTGATTTGGGATGGGGGTTTATACCATCAGTACATACAGTTGCGAATCCACGACACCGATAATGTTCATCAAGTATAATCCTTATGGTGGATTACAAACCATTTACAACTTCACTCTACCAATATGCACAAAGATCAGCGCTCACTAAGAAGAGCTACTCTCAACGGTATTCCGCTCTCGTAAACCACCCACAAGAATCTTGTGATTCAACTTTCCACAAAGACCACAAAGAACTTGCCCACACAAGTATCAAACCCAACTAGACATTTACCGGGTCTAAGCTTGATCACCAAGATACAAGACTTTGTGCACCTTATCCACAACCCGAATAAGACTTTATAAATGATTATGAGTTTGAAGTGTTTGAAACCTAACCTATCCTACAGACTCGATTCTAGGAAAAACGTTATAGAGAACAAGACCCTGGACACAACACACAAGAGTGGATTAAGTTCTTGTGTATATCCCTTGCGAAAGAAGTGTTCTTCCAATAAGATGAAAAGAGAAGAAGTTAAAATACAATAAGTAGACTTAGAGGGTAGAGAGAAAAGAAACTATAGAGAAGAATGAATAGCAAGAGGTGAGTAATGAACTGGAAAAGAGGGGTATTTATAAGCAACCCAAGAGTAGAAACAGTTCCTGGCGCGCTGGCGCTTCATCCTGGCGCACCATAGATTGTCTTGTCTCTTGGCTTATATACAAAGTCCTCGCTCTTGTTAAACCCCCAAGTGCACTTCACCTTTAACCTTTCCAATATCATTCCAACACTAAAAGTGGGATAAGGTCAACCAACTCAATTAGCCAAATATTAGATAATTAGAAACATTTGGTGAAGTGGTGTAACTTAATAGTTGGGGATTTTAGTCCAATTTGAAAGAGAAGAAGAGAACCATTGGACATTTGATTTTGGGTGATGGTGTATCTCAACTTATGGCCTCCGATGATGTACACGTGGCGCTCTGAAAGTGTTCATTGACGTAAACCGACTAGGCTACCGCAATGGAATGGGCAGTTGGAAATTTCTACGAAGAAAAACATGAATAACAGACATGAAAGAGTTTTCACACAAAAAAGAACAAAGAAAAGATAGACTACACGAAAGCTAATAAAAAGAAAATAAAATTCTCACTTGATAGGAATCTAGTGAGTAGACCTAAACGAGATAGAAATTGAACTTAAACAATAAATATTCCCCGGCAGCAACACCAAAAACTTGATGCGATGATTGCGACCTTCGCAAAAGGTTTTACAATATCCTAGGCAGTGTACCTAACTGTTGTAGTGTGGTATAGATAAGTCCAGGGGATTGATCGTTCTCTAGGGGAATAGTGTCGTTAGGTCAAGATGTATGACGAGATAGGTCTAGAGATGAGAGATGATTCTTTTTGTATTCTTATGTTTTTAAGAAAGCAAGTTAAAAATCTCGGTTTTGAAGGAGTGGGCGGAATTAGTTGCTAGTCAACTAACCCAAAAACTACTATTAATTATTAAATTAATTAAACTAATTAAAATGAAAAATAAAAGTGGCGACTACTTATAAGAGAAACACGGGTTTACTTAGATATAATTACTCCCTAGTTATCTCCTGCTGATTTGTTGAATTGTTACGTCATTGTTTTAGTTGAAGCACTGTATTCTTTAATATTGGTCGTGGCGAGGTGCCGAAGTCCCCAACTATATGAATCTTAGTCTCCCCTAGATTTCTTAAAGTCTATTAAGTTATCCAAGATCTACAAGCCACAATTCACGCAATAAATACAACGAGAAAAACCAATAGTGCACTCTACGGTTGCGTTTCTAAGACGTTCAAGCTTGTGATGTGTCGTTTTCTTAGCCTAACTGATGCGCATGATGTGTCGTTGCGGTTTAGCAGTGTTAATGACTACTCAAGTTTTACATTTATATTTAGCCGACTTATAAATAACACACACACTTAACGAGCAGTGTACCCGGTGAGTTTGTATATAATGGTAAGTAGAGTGTCGATCACTAAGAGTGGAACGATTTATCTAATTAACCTAATCAGTATTTTAATATGCTAAGTTAGTTTTACAGCCTAATCTAACGCAAAGGGGTTCAGCCTGAGAGACTGGCACAGATTGGTTGAGTTAAACAGTAAATTAAACTAATGAGCACGAATCAGTGAATAGCATACATGTACACAGATAGATAATAGAAACAATAAGAAGACCTGTCCTGATAATTAAGTAGCTCGTCACTTATTTTATTGCTAGTTTTATATGAAGTGTATGTAATTAAATCTTTCTCGTTGGCTCTAATCACATCGGTGGGTCCACCCTCAATGATTACTTATGTCTATCCTATTCATCCAAAGACGTCAGATAAAATAGGCGAGGAAGGGGCATGGCGACCCAAGCAAAGCTCAGCTAGACACAGAGGTTATCAAAGCACTAATATAAGTCACCAAAGACATCATCATATAAACTTTAATTGATGGGAAAGCAATTTTAAGAGGAATGCATGATTTAACGTAGTCACATTCATTTGCCCATCTATCCTGATGAATTGAAGTGTACTATTACAATAAAAAAAAACTACTTAATAAATTAAATACATGCATGACCTTCTTACAGCTCTAATATCTTCGTTTAGGGTGTGTCTTGTGTTGCTTCTTCGACTGAACTCGGCTCCTTAGGGTTTTGTTGCACACTAAATTCGTCTAGGTCTTGGGGTATTTATAGTTTCTGTCTTAGGGTACGATGCGGCGCATGTAATGAGNTTCTTACAGCTCTAATATCTTCGTTTAGGGTGTGTCTTGTGTTGCTTCTTCGACTGAACTCGGCTCCTTAGGGTTTTGTTGCACACTAAATTCGTCTAGGTCTTGGGGTATTTATAGTTTCTGTCTTAGGGTACGATGCGGCGCATGTAATGAGCAGATGTGGCGCATGTACTTAACTTCGCGTGGGGTCCAAGATTAATATATTCTGAAATATTCGTACACCGCCTTAAGGTGCGGCGTAACTTGAATCTTTAAGTGGCTCATGTCCTTCAGTGTCTTGGATTGTATCTGGTGAAGTCTTGGTAGTGATACGCCGTATGTCAAAAGTATAATGCAGCGTATCTGGAGTAGAACAAGCTTGATCTTCTTCGTTAACCAAAGTTTCATAAGCGGCGCATGGTAGAATTACATGCGGCGCATTCTTCAAAGTCAGGCAATGGTCTTCGAATTCATCTAAAAGGTATTAAAAGGTATTAATATTTATTTTTATAGTTAATGCACGTATTCGTCTTATCATAATGACACAACCAAACACTTAACAAGTTAGAAACAAAATAATTTTTCAATGTAAAACAATTCTAAATCGTTTAGTTGCTTAGTTGTGACGAATATTCTATCATAAGCTTGACAAGTATACGCATCTCCCCCACTAAAGCTAAGGAGTAACAAGTCTAAAGCGGTAAAAAGGGTTTTGAGGCTTAAGGGTTAAACCTAGCTTCGTTCAAACATCTCCTGCATAAACTTAGTAGATCGCTAGCGCGAGTCTTCGACGCTTCAACTAACGGATGGTCACTAGTGCACTTCTCGGATCGCTGGCGCGTTATTTGCATAACGGATGGTCACCAAGTCACACACTAGATCGCTGGCGCGTTAATCAATTAATCTAATACTCGGATGGTCACTACCCAATTCATATATTTTAACATTCTTACTTAGCCATCATCATATCCGAATGCTCGAAAGCTAACAATGAATATAACAATACGGTTGGGTAGGGTTAACATTTAGGTTATAAATTGGTGTAAAATAAAAAATAAACAAACAAATAAATTAAAATCCTAAGTGTGGTTAATTACTTTCCCAATCATCCCATGAATAAGACTCATATCATTGAATAACTCACGCTTTTGACTCATGTAACTCACGCTTTAGGTAGACATGAATTATACTCAATAAAATCTTAAACAAAGAATAATCCTTAGTTGGCATTCCCATAACGGCAACTCCCATTTAATCCATAAGTATAATACAACAACAAATAGTGGTGATATCAACCACTTAATACAAAACTTTACATAAGTTGGTTAAACAAACTTCCAACTTCTTCTCTTTCTTTTTCTTTTCTATTTTTTTCGATTTTGTTTTAATGTGTAAAATTTCATAACTATTTCCAACACGATTTTTCCGGATAATTTTTCCATACTTTTCATAACTTTCAGAAATAATTGTAATAGTGAAAGTAGTAAACACACGAAAAATAAAATAAAAGTATACAATATGTACTTTCACTCCAATTGCATTGTGCAATTTTCCGACCTAACCAGAGATAATGAATTACGCACGCGAACACATGTAATGTAAGGAAACACACTTTGCCTAAAGTAACTAACCACGGATTTTAATCTACAGGGTAGGCTAAGGTGTAAGGGTGTAACGAAACATTTTTAACAAATGTGTAAGAAACGAAAGGAATGGCTCTGAGGGTTTTTCTAGTGGTATCTTACTCTAAAAGTGATAGTAAACAAGAGGGCTTATACGGGGGTTAACTAAACAATGTAGTTAGTTAATATCACATAACATATAAAGGCTTTTTGGGTGTAATCCTAGAAATTTACCAAGTTAGACAAGTCACTCCAATTATATCGATGATACTCATTATGGTGGTCTACAATAGTATACAAGCCAAGTTCTAAAGTTTACAAGTCACCGGCACACTAAAGTTTTGCTTTTTGGAAGAAATAAGGTTATGTGTGCGGTTACGTAATTTAGACTTAAACAAAAACATGCTAAAAATTTTTAAATTTTGATATATTAAGCGTTTTAAGCATATTTTGAAAAGTTTAGGACAAGTAAGCGTTCTAATTCTCCAGACAAGTATGCGTTCTAATTCTCCATCCCCCCACTTAAGTTAAACAACATCCTCGTTGTTTGTGTCAAAGGTTAAAAATTGGAAAATAAATGAATTAGAACGTAGAAAACTTCCCTGATATTTGCTCGGAATGATCCTCCATTGCGTTTATGAGCAAAAATCAACTTTCTTGTGGATGAGAACGTTTAAGCTTCATGAATGATGTTACCACAAAAAGTGCAGGAATCTATAATACCACCTAGGCTTTAACACACCTGAGTTAAGAAGGTTCTGTAAAACCTAAAAATTTTCAAATGTGTAAAATTACCAAAATGCCCTTATAACTTAAAACTTCAATAAACACTTAAATAAAACACCAAATAAATCCCAAACACTTGAAAATGAGTAACATATGATCATTATAATTTTTGTATGAACATTTGAAATATTTTGACTTTCACAAAAATATGTGACACGTTTAATTAATAATTATAAGCCCAAAATGAATTAAAATTTTTACATGACTTTATTAAAGGATAAACATTACATAATTATGGAAAATATTGAAATTTATGATTTGGTCTTTCCTTAACCCTTGAAGCTCGGCCAAAATCACACCAAATCACCCCTATAATTATCCTAATTTATCTCATAATTTATCATATCAAAATAAAACCCTAAAACACCACAAAAACCAAACCGGCGGCACAACAATTTTTGGAGGCTTCTTGTTATTTTTCCTGGACGTGTTATAAACCATATGAGGTGGGAAAAATACTGGTGAAGGTTGGAGAGTGATCGAGTTTCATATTTGTATTTTGTTTGCTCATTATTGTGACTGAGAGAGGTGAAAATCAAAGCAGCTCATCCTTTTCGATCCAACCAAATTGGGTATTTTTGTATCATCCTTTCTATCCTATATTACCTGTATAAAATCATAAAAATGATCCATGCATGTTAAATAAGGCTATATGAATTTAAGAAAATGAAACCCTAATTTCATGTAAATTCAAGAAATCTATCTATACGAATTTTATAAATTGAGATCTGATTTTTCTGGCCTTCTATGATATATATGCAATCTGTAAAAATTGTTGGTTAAATTAATTGAGGCTTAAAATCAATTTGTGAATTTGTTCATAATCGGCTAATGGAAAAATAGAGAAAAAGGGGTTTTGACCAAATATCAGGGTTTACACAATTTTATTAGTTCATAATAAATTTAATGATTGCACAATCCTTGTACATATTGTTTTGGGACGATTGGGACTCATGGGTAAAAGTACTAGTGTAATGGAGTAATGGGGAAGAACAACATTATTACCCCCATATGTGCTAAATATTTAAAAAGTACTCCAAGTTTTTCGATTATCTTAATTCGAGTCATTAGAATAGTGATTGTAAAGTTATGTAAAGATTCAAGTGTAAGGGGAATGCAAGTCCCCTATGATGTATTATTTTGGATGGTAGGGCAAGAGTGTATTAAAAAAAAAATCGAAAAATCAAGAAAAATACAAAAAAAATGTGAAAAAGAAAGAAGAAAAACATACGGACTACCATCCCGTTTCCTTTTATGTTCCTTTTTAGTTTTGTTATTTCATTTTTAGACTAAGATTGAGTCGAGTCTTGACTTAAGCAATGATGTAGAGTGCATGTATTTGATCATCATAATTAACTTGCCACCACTAAAATACCCTTTATTCCAATCAAACCGTGTTATCATATCCCTACACCTTAGGTTACAACCCTTTATAAAGCCCTCTTTGATAGTTTATCTTAGGTGCTTACGCCTAGTGGAGGAGTAATTGATCCTTTCCCAAGCCTATGGTAATCTATTTGCTATGACAGGTAGTGAGTGTTATTTTCCGTTTCCATTTATGAGATATAAACTTTATGACATTTGAGAGATGTGAGAATCCAAACACTATTTGTGAGGTGCTAGTGTATGATTTCCGTGCTTGTTATGATTAGGGTCTAATAACTATTTGTTGTAATTACTTTTATATTCGTGTTAAATGACCCCTAACTCATATTTTGATTGGAATAAAAGCTCATTTGCTTGAGGACAAGCAAATCTCAAGTGTAAGGGTATTTGATGAGACGAAAAGTGTTACGCTTTTAGGGGGTCATTTAAGCCCTAATTCGTATAAATGTGATCAAATATTGCCCTAAATCGTTCCTTTTGTCATTTTAGGTACTTTTGAGAGGAATTCTGGAAAACATGCATATTCGGACGTTTTTGGAGCATAAAAGTGAAGAAAACGACAAAGTCTCAAAAGATGAAGATTTACAACCTGACGGCGTCAGAAGTCACAAGGTGACGCCGTCAGAAAGCCTTGACAAAAGAGTGGAAACCAATTATCAAATGACGGGCCAGAGGAAATTTTGGATTTAACACCTGACGCCGTCAGGTGTTAGGAAAAGTAGGCCGTCAGGAGTAAAGTTAAAGAGTGACGGCCCAGAAGGATTTATAAGGTGACGGCGTCAGAAGTGGATCTAGGCCATCCGAGAAACCTAATGGCGGCGAGCTGACGGCGTCAGCCCTTATAACCTGACGCCGTCAGAGTGTAAAATCTATATATAGTTTTCTAATTTTCATTCATTAGTGTGGAACTTTGTGGAGAACTTTTAGGGCAAACCCTAAAGACGAATTTTCTGTGACTTTTAGGGTTTCCAACCCTTGGAACCCTAGTGCTTAATTAAAGATAAGTCTTCACTTTAATTCAATCAATATGTCTATGTGTTGGTTGTCTATCTATCTTGCTTGTCTTTCAATTAACATGAGTAGCTAAATTCTCTAGTGTTTGCTTAGATCTAATGAAACCTAACTATTAATTATTGGTTAATTGGTGTGTGTTGTTGTTTGTTGGGATGATTGTTTCATCGATGTTAGGCTCAAGAAAACTGGCCAACCTCCTTTATGGTAACGTGCTTGAACGTCTTGGGAAACATGTAGTCGAGGCATACTAGGCTATTAAGGTAGTATTTAACGCATGAGCCACTGTTTACAACCCCTATGGTTGTGCCGTGCATGGCATAGGGCGAGATAAGAGCTCATAGAATTGGAGAGATATGTATGCCACTCCATGAGTTATTAGGAATACACCCTTCATCCACACAAGTAACACACATATCAATTAACCGGTAAAAGATAGTTAGGGAGTAATGAAATCTAAGTAAACACAATTTTCTCCATATTGTTTTCACAACCACAATAGTTTAGATATTTATTTTATTTTAATTTGCATAAGTAGTAAACTTGGGTTAGTTGACTAGCAACTAATTCCGCCCTTCTTCCAAAACCGAGATTTTACTTGCTTTCATAAAAATATAAAAATACAAAAAGAATCTTCCTTCCACCCTTAGACCTATTAGAGTAGCTTTTCTATCCTAACGAACACTATTCCCTGTGAGAGAACGATCAATCCCCCGTACTTACCACTATCCTATACTACATCGGTCAGGTACACTGCCTGGTGGGGTTGTAAGCCTTTTGAGATCCCTCGAGAGGTAAAACCTGTTGTAAGGTTACAAAACCACGCATCAGTGATCGAGTCCTTCTTTTCAACTCAAGATTAAAGATCTTCTCGGGTAAACTGAAAACCCGCTGGACTAGACCATTCACTATCACAAAAGTTTATCCATATGGTACCGTTGAGTTATCTCAAAATGACAGACCAAATTTCAAAGTGAATGGTCATCGTTTAAAACACTACTTTGGAGAGGACATACCACCAATGGTTGTCCCGGATCTACAAACTTTCCCCGTGAACCAATGAATGCAGGGATCAAGTCAAGCTAGCGACTCGGTGAACAAAAACAGTAGCACACCATATGGGTTTTCACCCGTATTTCTGATTTCTTTCTCTTTTCTACCACCCTAGTGTGGGGGAGTTGCCCCTGCTGTTGTAAATAAGTTTTCAAAAAAAATGTATATATATAATTGGTTCCCACATTTAGCTAGTATTGTTATCTTCTACGTTCAAGGATTCGGCATAATCGCCGGGACTTTGAATATTGAGGACAATATTCAATTCTAAGTGTGGGGGAGGGAATTCTGGCGAATTTGACCACATATTTTACTCTAATGCCCTAATTCCCCCGTTTTGACCAAAATTTTTTTTGTGGTTTCTAGGAACTCTCAGCAGAATGGTTGTATCTTCTGGAAGCTTGAAATCTTTGGAGAGTACAAGACATTCATCCTCAGAGAAGAATACTTTTCTCTTGGTGTCACAAATTTGTGAGACTGAGAACAAGTTGAAATTTTGCAATTCCTTGACATAGTACACATTCTCAAAGTCCAACTTAGAGGTTCTAATTGTTCCTTTCCCAGTGATTCTACCATCTCCTCCACTAAAAGTCACATTGCCTCCTCCTTGTATGGGCACAAAATTATGCATCTTTTCTCTATTCCCTGACATGCTTCTTGAACAACCACTATCTACTATGCCTACATGATGATCCTGCAGCAACAACAACAAAAATATACAAAAATTAGTACACTTTGGAGACTCAAGTCATCACTGACTTGAGCCTGCCTTGTGGATCATAATAGGTAGGCCATGTAGATTTATAAGATCCACCATTGTTCTTGGTTCTTCTATGAAAATTAGGTCCCTTTTTATTCCAAGAACAACCTGCTGAGGGCTTAACAGCAGTACCCCAATATCCCCCTCCCACATACATTAAGTCATGAAATCCAGGCCAATAACCATTCTGAAAATAAGCACTTGTTGGTCTTATAAATGGTCGTGCAACAGGTCTTCTCCAACTTGATGGAGAGGTTTTATCAGTATACACATGCTTGTCAGCAGGAACTGACTTATCCGCAGCAATGTGTTTGCTGATTTTATGGGTTGTTTGTGGAACATAAGATGGTATATCATTAACATTTTTCCACATTGGTCTGGGTTTCTTTTGGTCAGCACTAACACCCATTCTCTGCTCATGAAAAGTACAATCCTTAATCAAATGAAATTTACTTCCACAAACAAAACATTTCTTCTTTTTAGAAGATTTTTTCAAAGTAAAAGATGTTCCATTACATGCAAAAGTACTCAATCCACAAACATTAATAGAATTGTTTTTGATAGAATTAAAATTATTGTTTTGCAGAGAATTAAATGACAAGTCTCCAAGGGTAGCTGTCTTTGAATTTGGTTCATCAGCAGCAACTCTAACAGACTTGTAGGGAATCTTGGGTGTAGGCTTGGTTGAGGTCTTGGGAAGGT
>LBNU01023665.1:40042-59886 GCA_014162995.1 Artemisia annua
GAAAGATGTTCTATTAATAGCATTCAAACCACAAACATTAACAGAATTGTTTTTGACAAAAGTAACATTATTGTTTTGCAAAGAATTAAATAACAAGTCTTCAGAGGAAACTGTCTTTGAATTGGATTCATCAGCAGCTACTCTTGGAGGCTTGTATGGAGACTTGGGTGAAGGCTTGGGTGCGGTCTTGGGAAGGTCTGACTTATCACTTGAATCACAACTTGTATAGGCAGTAGACCCTTGGTCAGAAGACTTATCACTGTTTGAACAAGAGACAAAGTCAGCAGAATTAGAAATAGGGTCAATTAAGTCACTTGACTTTTTGCCATAAAGATGATGTGATCCATCAAAGTCAACTGTGATGGACAGGTCAATGGGCATGTGTTCACCTCTAATGGGACCAGGGATAGCATGTAAAGAGCCTTCTTTAACAAAGTTTGCTAATCCTGCTGGTGTAGATTTACGATTATCATTCCTAGCTTCTAATCCTACATATTTTTGAAAACCTAATCCTATACTAGAATTTACAACCTGACAACCATACAAACTACTAGCTAAATTATCACCTGTTATTAACCACTTCTTATGTGTAGCTATTTCAGTATCTAGCTTTTCTTGAAGAACTTGATTATCATATTCTAACTTAGCTTTCACCTTTTTAGTGTAGATTAACTCATCTTGAGCACATTTTAAGTCCTGTTTTAACCCTTTTATTTCCTCCTCATACGCAACTTGATTCTTTTGAAACAAAATCTTTTGTTTTTCTAAGATCCTTAAACCATGTTTATATGATTCAAGGTCTTTATAACACTCATTATATTTAGGTTTTAACTCATCATACATTTCTTTAAGTTCATTATATCTCACACTACAACCAAACACACAGTTATGTACCTGAGAGATGCCCATAAGAGCAATTTGATCATGAATATTCTCTGAAGTACAGCTTGCCAGCAGTCCACTCTGATCACTATCACCATCACTTCTCTCATGAGCCTTCTAGTCAACATGATCATCCAAAGTGATCAAGGCTGTGGGATATCCAGTTTTGGCAGTATCAATTTCCCCTTGTTTCTGCTGATAGGTAGAATACCTAACCTCATCAGTAGATTTCCTGTCCTTGCATTCTCTGGAGAAGTGACCCATTTGACCACAAGTGTAGCACTTGATCTTCCTTCTGTTAAACCTAGTTGAATCCCTGCCATTGAAACCAAACTTCCTCCCAGCCTTTTTCTCAAATCTCTTGATGCTCAATGAGAGCATAGCCACCTGCCACTTCAAGTTCATCTCTTCCATATCCAATGGATCCACCTGTTCAAAGTCCTCATAGGAGAGTTGCTGCTGAGATTCACAATCAGCAACAAAAGAGTGAAGTACATCTTCCAACACACTACCAGAAGAATGTGATTTGGTTGGTGTGTATGAAGATGATGCAGATGAAATTGGACTTGAACTAGGAGGCATTATATTGGATGTAGAACCAACAAAAGCTGAGTAATTTGGAGTAGTTGAACGAATAGGACTTTTGACATCTGGTTCAAGAGTTTTGAGCTTGTTGTATAAATCATCAAAACTCATCATGTCCAATCCACCCTTAGCTTTGAGTGCAATGCTTACTTGAAGCCATGATGGAGGCAAGGATCTTAAGAATTTAGCATCGCAATCTTCATTGTCTGGCCTTGCCTTCAGCTGATTCAATTGGCTCAGAATCTTATGAAATTTGTCATAACCCTTGTAGATACCCTCTTCCTCAGTGATCTGAAACTCTTGAAACTGCTGCTTCAGCATCGACTTCCTCATCCTTCTTGACTCATCATTCCCACCAAATCTAGCTTTGATTGCCATCCAGAGATCCTTTGCATCAGTCATGAAGTGAAAGTCACCCAAGTGATCTGGTGGTATAGCTTGAAGAAGAATAGTTCTCACTTTATTTTCCCTCTGAAGAGCAAGAACCTCTTCAGCAGATGTAGGATCAAGATAGTATATTCGACCATCTGCGTCAGTGCCAGTCCTCTTTGGGCTGTTACCTTTAAGGACCACCTTCCAAAGATTATGATCCATGTTGGTAATCCAGTTCTGCATCTGCATCGCCTAGAGTTCATACTCTTCTTTCTTAAGATAGGGGAATTTTGCATTGCTGTTAGTGAGAGTGAGGTGATGAAGGGATGCTGTGTTTTGATTGTGTGTCGTATCTGACTCAGTGTCAGATCCAGGCATGATGTAAGGTTGTGTTGTTGAGGAGTGTGTAAAAGGTTGATGTTCTTAGTATCAAAGAGACTCTCCCGAGGCTCTGATACCACTTGTTAAAACTAAGACCCTTGATAGATCTTCTAGCACTCTGAATCGTTAGCAATATTTATGTAATCACGAATACCCTAATAGAAAGTCTCCAAAGCTTATATTCTTAAAGCGGAAAACAAATATAAGCAAGAACAAAGTATACTAAGAACAATTGATCCTCTATAGATCTTTTATAAACTTGTTTTTTTAAAAACTCGTCCATAGAACATAAACTTGTGTTCCTTTTATAGACAAGGAACCCTAACCTTAAACCGTTTCACAAGAAACGTATATTCTATAAACTCTAAACAATATGCATTATCTTTTCCTAATATTACTCATGCATATCCTAACTATATTACAAAATACGCGGTTTAACTATATCCGCAGAAACTAAATATGTTGAAACTTAGTCTTCAGCAGTAACACTTCTTCAGCAGAATCTTCTCTTCAACAGATTCCATCAGCATGTTCCATCAGCAGAATTCTCACTTAGCAGAATTCCCAACAATCAGTAATATCTTCAATAATTCCCAACATTTCTTCTTACGTCGTAGTCTTCGAGTGGGCTAGGCCGTAACATAATTCTTGGATCTTGGATCATCTCGGTGTCATTGCTATGCCGTAACTCCATAAGTGGTTACGGCGTAGTCATCATCTTTCAGGAAATTTAAAGTCTTGGATAAGCTACGGCGTAACTATTGGTTGTTGTTACGCCGTAGTTCTTGCTTCGAGCTGCTTCATACTTGAATTCCTAGCTACGGCGTAATAGAGAGTCTGAGTTACGCCGTAGCTGTCTTCAGCATACTATGTAAATGTATCTTTGATGAGTTCTTTCTATTTTCCGCGTCTCTTTAACTCCAATGCTCATTTGTGACTTGGATACAAAATATAACGGAATCAAAGTATATATCCATATAATAAGTGTAATAAATGAGCATATTAGGAGGAAATTGACACTTAAATATCAGGATTATTTGACGTCCTCACTCCTCCTCACCTAGGGGTGTTAACGAATCGAGCTACTCGAGTTCAATCTTGTCTAACTCGATTCGAGCTTTCAAATAATCGAGCTCGATTCGAGCTCAAACAAAAAATATTGTTCGATTAGTTAAACGAGTCGGGCTTTAAATAACTAATATTCAGTTCGGCTCGTTCGATAACTCGTTTAGTTTCTCGAGTCGAACGAGCAAAACAAGGTATTCGAATTTAACGAGTCTAACAAGCAAAACATTAAAAGTTTTTAAAATTAATTTTTTTAAGCTTTCTCGACTGTTAATACCATTAATTTGAACTCAAAACCATGTAATAAACCCGGTAGAATTAAAATATTAAAAGCATGCGAATTTTAACGCCCATCAGATGTATGTTTGCCTTTTCTTTTTATAACTCCCTAATTTCTTTTTTTTTTTTTTTGCTTCCACCGTCGATGTGGGATTAAAAGACTTTTCACTTTTGCATGCACCAGACAAGTACCCGTGAAAAGCAACGGAATTTTATAGCAACAAATAGTTTTAGTAATAAAAAATAGTTTATGGGTTATAAACGAAAAATAATAGAAAATTGAGGATTTGGGGATTAAACATAATGTTTTGAAACCCGGTTCGACCCGGATTGTTCAAGTGGTCGAAAAACGGGTCAAATTAAACCGAGTCAACCCGCCGGGTTTAAAGCGTCCCCGGTCAAACCGGTTTTCTATGTGTATTAATAGTTTCTTTTTGAAACATATGTTTCAACATTTCATTTATTGTGTTGTTTTAAGTTTTTTTTTTACCTAATATAAATTTTTCGACATTTCACATATTGACTTTTTCACTTTTCCACATTGACCATTTTTCTTTTATATATAGTATAGATAATGAGGTTTACAAATTCTACAATGATCATCTCTTAGATATAATTATGTAGTAAGCTATTACTAAATCAAATCCAATATTAAATATATATGTGTCAACTAAATAAATCATATAATTAATTTAATGTTAACTAAATGTACCCATCAACTAAAAATCAAAGAAAAAACTCATTTTCTTGAAATTGAAAAATTAAAAAAACTATACATGAAAACCATAAAACTTTTATTATTATTTTCGTTTATATCCCATAATCCTAGTTTCATTCGGTTTAAATCATGTTCAATCCCCAAATTCTTAAACGTCTATTATTTTTCGTTTATAACTCATAATCTTTTTTTTCTCACTACAACTATCTGCCGCTATAACCCATAACCCATATATTGTTGTTCCCTTTTAGAATGATAAAAAAAATTAAGAACTAAGTTAAATCACTATCTATGTTTATCTCTGATGTTTGTTTAAAAGGCTTAAGGCAATTATATGTAAACAATTTTAAACAAAATAAACATAATAACAAAATCTTTATTAGAGATGAATCAAAGAATTTACTATAATTGTTTTCGACTATCAAAGTTGGAAGACAAAGTTTAGTGTTCTCCTCACTTCTTATACACAAACCAAAATTATGTATTTAAGTAACAACTATACTAACCTCTAAAAATGTTCAAGGACTTAATTATAGGAGGAGTAAATGCTCTCAAAAATGCTAACACATTAATTTTACGAGATAACATTACTCCTTTACAACTTTCCTTTATATAGGCAACTCGAGGTATAATACGTGCAACCTTACTTTAGGGTACAATATGTGAAATGTAAATTTATTTGATATTCGATGAAATTAAATATGACATTTATGTATTACGACTTTCTCTTACGAGTTTGGCCAAGAGATGAGTCACGTGTTGAAATATGTGATTTCAAATAAAATTCGAGTCACAGATTATCGTGTCACACACAAACAAACGACAAACTGGTAACATGCGTTTATTCACACCTACATACCACACATGACCTATTTCTTTAGACTATATCCCTTCAATACTTAGATTTAGACGACATACACTTCGAATCTATATCACTATTCCCCTAGAGAATGATCAATCCCCTGGACTTACTAATAATACACTACAACTGTTAAGTACACTACATAGGAGGATTGTAAAACTTAGTGTGTTCCAAACCGACATGTCAAAACTTGTCCTTTTTTCGCATGTGTCGTTGATCGAGTTAGATCATTTGAATGAATAGATGAAAGTAATCATTCAGCTATACAAGTTAAACACTTATAGTTTGCACATACCAATTTATGTGACTACTTTTCTCCAAAAGGTTTAAATCAGCGAAGACTTTGACCCTATGCACTCCTTTTGAGCGTCGACTGACCTTTCCCACGGACACAACCCCTTAGCAATGGGCACTTTTTCCAGTGACCTTTTAGCCAAAAGATGGAATTGAACTCATGACCTTTTTATTTAGAAGTCAACCTTAATCGGAAATAGACATATGCGGTGAGGAAGTGATACCATTAGAGCAATGCATAGATGATTGTGTTATTACTTTTACAATTACATTAATTGAGTATTTCATAGTAATTACTCATATACAAAAATACTGCTCCTACAAAAGTATATAGTGAATGTGATAAAAAAGAAGAGTAACATGAGCTCATAGTTATTTAGCTATGTAGTTATCTCGGTCAAAAATCAAATATCGTTCAAGGTCCGAGATTTGAAATAGCGGTTATTGCGGTTGAGATATCGGTGAGATATCGGATTTTATATTTATAGGATATTAAATATATATTAGACAAAAATACACCGTTGGTCCCTAAACTTGTCCAAAATCATCGCATGGCCCCCTAAGTTTGAAAAATCATCGTCGTGCGTCCAAAAGTATGGATTTTGAGGCCGAATATTGCGGTTGAGATATCGGATTTTATATTTCTAGGATATTAAATATATATTAGACAAAAATACACCGTTGGTCCCTATACTTGTCCAAAATCATCGCATGGCCCCCTAAGTTTGAAAAATCATCGCCGTGCGTCCAAAAGTATGGATTTTGAGGCCGAATGCGTCCCTAGACCTAAAATGGTGAGGTCAACGCGAATTTTGAGTTTTATTTTTAAGGGTATAATAGTCCAACAACATTTGTAACTCGCATATGGTTAAGTATAACCTGACATTCAACTTTAGGGACCAACTGTGTTCTAATATAGTTTTTAACTATTTACCATAAATTCTCTGATACGCTTATTAATGCTAGCGCGGGAACCAATTAACCCACAACTAACCGTTGATTTTTTAGTAAGTCCCGATGATGTATCATACACACTGTAAGTTACAACATATACTGAAAACAACCCTCAACAAGCTACCCATAGTTATTCCATAAAAAAAAGAAAAAACAAAATCAAAAGAATGGCAGACATGGAACTTAGTAAACCACAAGTGACGGATAAGATGGTAGAGTATGTGAAGGCAAAATATGGTTATAGTTGGTAAGAAAGTGATGAAATGTCTGATGAGATGTTTGAAGATTTATGCAGATTTACCAAAGAAGAGGAAGTGATCAAAGGTCTGTTAAGTTTTCTATATTTGTTTCATTGACATACTGATTGGAAAGTAGGATAGTAGTAATGGCTAAAATCTGATGTCCGTGTGTTTTTGTTGTATTTCCAGATACCAATTGTCAAGGAAAAGAGGTTGATGCTTCATATGCACAACCTGTTAGCACCCTTGGTAATAAAAGTCCAAAACCAAGTAAAATGGTTAAAAATGTTGTACTCGGTCTTCTTGCGGCAAAGGTAAACAGCGGCAAAGGTAAGCAGCAACAATAAGAGGAAACATTGGTATATGCCTCCTACTAAGGACCTCAAGTGTCCCCCTATGAATATCAAGTCTCCCATCAAAAAGTTCACTTGTTATTTTTAGTGGTTTATGTAATGAAGATGTAAATTTTTTTGGGATGATGATGGCTAATAAAATAGTTGGATTTTACATTTTTGCTTTACTTGTTTACCGTTTTTATTTCGCGATTGCATATGTAGTTTATTGTAGTGTTTGGAATAACTTAATTTGACTATTAAAGTCAACGTATACCAAAAACCAAAATAGTAACCAAACAGCATTGTTATAACATATGAATTACAATAGTTCAGTTAAATTACAATTAAACTGAAAGACAACATAGCATTTATTGCTGGTGTTTAACTTGGGATATTTGAGTAGCTGGTGCAGATTCCTTAGTTGGATTACCAGTAGCAGGTTCTTCACTGGATGATTGACTTTGGTCATCACCACTGGCCACCTTAGCACCAACTCTAGTAGAAGGATTAATACCTAAGCCAATCACATATCCTCCACGATCAGGAGTACTTGCTTTTTCCCCTGTAACATCAGCTCTTGTAGTATAAGATGGGTTTCCCCTTTTTTCAAGGCACGATGGACAAGTATACCATATGCAATCTTTGTAAGGGGGACGCCTTGCCATAAACATCAACCCAGCCCTGTTTTCCTTTTCAACCCAACAATCAAGGCAGACCAATTGACAACCATTTTGTGGATCCATTGTGAAAAGCAAATGAATACATAAAGAGTCAATGATAAGGTGTTATATAATACAGGAAAAAAGGATAAAGGTACAATAAGGTGGTTGAACAAGTAGATAGGATTAAAGACATGAATAAATGCATACAATGCAACCAAAAGTAATAGCTTTGACATTGTTGCCTATTGCAACGTAGCACCATCTAACACAAACATACATTGTTTGTTAAAAGTAATACAATTTAAGACAACCATTTTTTGTCAATAAAGCGTGTGTAATCTACATCCAGTCCATACTCTTGCCAATAATTTGCCTCTTCCATTGCTTCATCTATTGCTTCCTGTCTTGCTCTTTCATGTTCAAGTTCTTTGTACATTCTCTCTTCTTCCAAAAACTGTTGGAATGCTTCCTCATCTAGCATTGACTGTTCTAATGGGGATACTAATGGTCCAATAGCACCGTACTTATAAAGTGGTAAGGGACCAAACATACGAACTTGGTATGTTAACACTATTTCACTAAGGACCAAACATTTAACATCAATGTGAATATGTGATCTAGCTATACAAGCAAAAATAAAAACGGATTAAGCTAAACGGATCTTAATTGATTCGATAACATAGATCAAATACATGATAGTGTGATACTAGATGATCAACCAAAATACATCATTCATAAGGCCCAAAAGACAACAAACATTACACAGTAAATGTTTGACCATTAGTGATTAACAAGAAAATCATGTTTTCCTAAGAAAATCAATGAAGTTGTTCATGTCCAACACTTGAGCGTGGGTTTCAGAAATCAACTTGTTAATCTCCATAGCCTTATTGACATTCTTCTTTTGGATCTTTTTAAGATCTTCAAGAAGCCTCCACGACATAAGGGAAGTACGCCATCCTTCAACTTCAGCCATAAAATCTTGGGTTTCTCGGGTGTCATGAACCAAATCCACATAACACTTAAGGAGTCCATTTGCAAGCTTAATATCATTGTCGTTCTGGCGTTGATAGTACATAGCAATGCTAGCAAACAGTTCATGGGAACCGGTGGCGGTTGCAAGTTTCTGTAGGCGAGGGAATTCTAACATTTTTTTGTGTTTTAGGTTTGGGATCTACCTTAATTGTGTGTTGGGTATGCAAAACCTTTGGGTTAATGTTCCTTAAATACTAACTGAACAGATGACGTTACAAATTCAGGGACCAAATGTGATATTAGTATATTGTAAAGAGTCAAGTTATTTAATGGTGGGAAATTTAAGTGTACAAACGGCAACATTGGCAACGTTGGGGACCATCTGTGAAAATGTGAAAACTTCTCGAATACGCTCTTTTTTGGATTTATTGGGTGAAGAGCCAAAAAAACCCGACCCAATACACCCGTCCCAACAAAACCCGAGCAACTAAACCCCCAAATATATCATCTATACAGTAGGAACCACCGTCATTCCACATTGTGACTAACACCATTGATCCAAGTAGTTCATATAATGGAAAGGAGCATTTTTGTTACAACATTTAAGGATATACAACCAGAGGAAGAAGGAGAAGTGTTGTTCTGGATTCACACAAACGGGAGATTTGAATTGACCCCACTCAGGTATGAAGGTGGATCCATTATTAATGTTAGTGCTTTTAGCTATGATAGGGATATCTTTAGTTCAACCCTAGATAATATATTATCCGAGATTAACGAACCAAAATGGGCGGTGTTTTTCAATGATCCAAATAAATCCTTAGAAAATGGTTTGAAATTGATTTATAGGGACCAGGATGTTCTTAAGCTATATGAGTTTGCGAAAACACATGAGTCAGTTGACATCTTTGTTATTCATAGTCCCCAATTGTTAGCAGAATTTTACATGGTAAACATTGGTTTTGAGGTTGTGGGTTGGGTAGAGGAAGATGCTAACTTTAGAATGTCAATCGGAAGACCCTTTAGGACTCGACTAAAATGGAAGGGGATAGATAACAACAAAATGCAGGCGATTATACCCAAAATACAATCAGGGCTAGGTGGTGTTGACATCAAAGAAGATGAAGGTGTTTATCATGACAAAAGGATTAATAATAAGGGAAAGGGTAAGCTGATCCAGGAAGAAGACGATTTGCAACATCAAAAGGGCAAGGAAGTTGTAAAAAATTATAAGCGAGGTTTTGATGGGAAGGGGAAGGCTATAATGGTTGAGTTTCCTGGTTTAGATGGTGAAAACAAGGCTGGTGGTTATGGTGTTGAAAACAGGTCAGGTGGTGCTGCTGATATTGTGCCTAGTGGTGTTAACAAACGTTTTAGAATCAATGAACAGAATACCAGCTGCGTACTTGCCCTTTCTGCCAACAAGCCATCCTAGTTAAGGTTACATCATTTGAAGGTTCATCAGGTGAAGGTTGTTCAATGAATGCCGCATCAACTTCCACGTTTTAGTTGGTTAATTATCAATATAACCTTGTATCAAACCTTGTATCAGACAATGTTTTAAGTCATTTTCATGTTGTAGTGTTGTATCAGACAATGTATCCACATTTGACTACTATAAGTCAATTTCATGTTGTACAAGACAATGTTTATCCAGTTGACTACTATAAGTCAACTTGCTAATGGTTGGTTATGTTAGAATATGTGTTTATCTATCTTACATATTTGTGTCCATATTAGATTTTGGTTGACCTTTACAAATTCAAACAAACCAAATGGTAAATATGATGTTATAATGACCACAATCGATCACACCTTTGTATTAGCAAAATCAAACACAATTGCAATTTAACATTTGATGAACCTGTGTTCAAAAAATACCCAGTAATTGTAAAAAGGTAACATGTGTTCAAATTGGAAATGCTTTACAATTTGTTACTTAGACATCTAATAGTCAAACTGCCAAATTGACTTGTTATAGTCAAACTAACAATTAAACAACAAGAATAAAACTTTTGATTGCCAAACACTATGATTTAGTAAAAACCAAAATCTTTATTCATCGGTTTCATGTTGACAACCATTATAAACTTCCCTACCGTCTAAACATTCACTTAGCTAGACCCACAACTTTCTTCCTTCATTTCCTTCCTCTCCTTTAGATATTTAAAAAGAACTTCAAGTTTTGTAATCCTTGTTTCCAAATCATCAAACTTTGGTAACACATTGCAGGCAGCCTCTTCTTTCTCCTTCTTAACACCCAATCGGTCTTCATTGGAGCAATCCTCTTTTTTCAACCCATTGTACAACGACTTATCCTTATCGTTTTGTGCCATTCTTAGATATTTGATTGAATGAATGTTGCTGCTACTTTAGGGTTTTATAAAAGTTGAATGTCGGGTTATACTTAACCATATGCAAGTTACAAATGTTGTTGGACTATTATACCCTTGAAAATAAAACTCAAAATTCGCGTTGACCTCACCATTTCAGGTCAAGGGACACATTCAGCCTCAAAATCCATACTTTTGGATGCATGGCGACGATTTTTCAAACTTAGGGGGCCATGCGATGATTTTGGACAAGTTTAGGGACCAACGGTGTATTTTTGTCTATATATTATTTATATAAAAATTAAAATCATAAAAGATTAAACAAAAAACATAGCATAAAAGTTATTAGATAGATTTAAAACCCAAGGGTTCACCGTAATAGAGCATAAAAGTATTTCATAGCATAAAATTAAAATCACAAAAGCTTGAAAAAAAACATAACAGAAAACAAACGGAATTTAATAGCAATCCACGGGTTCAGCATCTGAATCAACATCTTTGAAAGCATTCACTTCTTCATCCAAGTTACCACCTACACCAAGATCTTCCTCTTCAATACTAATCTCATCATCGTCATCTCTATAGCGCTCCCTTTTACTTCTTGTACTTGGTCCGATGTTTTCATTTCCTCACATCGCTTCTCTCACATCCGACCAAAGAATACCATCACCTGCATCTACAAAGTCTTGAAGCTCATTCTCCGTAGGTATCGTTCACTCATCGTTTTCCTCTACGTCTCTCAACAAGATAGGGTCTAAAGACTTGTTGGTTTTTATAGATTCGAATCGCCTTCTTAGCCTAATGTTGTATTGGATGAATACAAGGTCATTGAGCTTTTGTTGCAAAATACGATTTCTTTTCTTCGAGTGTAAATGGTCAAATGCACTCCAATTGCATTCACAAGGTGAAGCACTACAAGTTTGACTAAGGACCGTGATAGCAAATCTTTGGAGCAAAGGTGTATCGATCCCATAAGAACGCCACCATATATATATTGCAAATGTTTTTCTAGTCCTTTTTGCAGAATCAGATCCAAATTGGCCCCGAGAATCAATGTACATATTCAACTCTTCCCTCAGGTATCATTTTCTTCTGGATCGGGAACAAGTTTGTCAATGGCAGCATAAAGACTTGTCGTAAGGTCACTATTGGTATCAAGGTTTGAATATTCTCTAAGATAAACAGCGAGGTTAAGGAAACATCCAGCTGCACGTTAATAAATGAAAGTTTTACAAATTAATAATAATAGAAAGCTTCAAACATTAGAAACTTTCAAACATAAAGTTTCAAATTAATACCTGCATGTAAAGGATGATGGAGTTGGTCGGTCCACCTTGTCTGAATCATAGACAAAACTCTATTGACTAGTCTTTCATTCGACACACCTTTCAGATTTTTGGTTATTTGCTCTTTTGCTCTACTCATCGCATCATAATTATAACCCATGCACTGCTTCTCTTCCGTATCAACCAACCGAACCACATCCACCAAGGGAGCGAGTACTTGACAAGCTAGATAAACATTGTCCCAAAATTCTTGTTTTGCAACTATTCTCTCGACTCTCTTTCCTGCTGCTTTCTTTGCAAAGTCACTTTTGGTCCATTATTCGGACACAAATAACACTTGCAAATGATGTCGATTCTCATGCACACTCTGTAGAGTATTGAACTGAGTTGCAAACCTAGTTACACAAGACATGTGCAACTCCTTATTCTTTGTCAACCTCTGCATCATATTTAAAATCTTTCTGTGGTTATAAATGTAAACCACGACTGTTCTTGCATCACTCAAAGCGCTCTTTATTTTTGGTATTTTCTCCCCTATATCTCCTATTATAAGGTTCACACAGTGTGTTGCACTGGTGTCCAAAACAACTTGGGATGTTGTTCTTCTAGAATCTTTCTCGCAAATTTGAAGTTTGAGCCGTTATCTGTAATAAACTATAAGAAATAAAAAAAAAAGAATTTAATTAAATAATATAGTTAAAAGTTGAAAGGTAATTAAAGCTATAAAATCATCAAGAAACTAAAAGTAAAAGTACATGCACTATGTTTTCTTCTCCAACATCTTCAATCACTTCATTAATCATGTTCACAATTAAATTAACATCCTTTACATGCTCCGATGCATCAATTGACTTGAGAAATACCGTGCCCGTAGGACAATTGACTAAAAAGTTTATCAAACTCCTCCCTTTCTCTTCTGTCCAAAAATCAGACATAATGCACACCGGTATTTCTGCCATTGTGGCCTAAACGAATCTACAAATTTTTTCGTATTTTCTAAAGCATCTTTCAACAATGTACACAAAGATTATGATAACTTGGAGCAGGCATACATCTTCCATAGTCTCCAACAGCATTAATCATATCTTGAAAGCTCTCGTCACATACGGCATTGAAAGGTAACCCAACCGCATAAGCCCAAGTTGCAATTTTTTTCCATGCAACCATCTTCAACTTCTGTTTTATTGGATTGTTTTTATCTAGTGTACTTTGATTTGTTTTTCCATGATCATTCTTAAGTATATAATCAAGAGGACCGCGGACATTACTAGCACCTACGGACTTTTGTTTCTTACTTTCATTTCTCTTAACTTGTACCTCATCATTTCTGATAAGTCTATCATATTTGATGACCTTAAAATTTCTGAATTTCTCATTTTTTTTCCCTTTGTTGCCTTATCCTTTTCCTGCATTGATGTAGAACCCTCTTTGTTATTTCTGTTGTTACCTTAGGACAACCGATTACATCTCCTTTTGTATGAGTAAGGTGTTGTTTTAACCTTGTGATCCCTCCTGACATTTTCTTGTCACAAAGTGTACACCAAATAGTTCCTATTTTTGTGGGATCTTTCCAAACCCCCCATTCCCAAGCCATATCCCCACTCGTACATTTTATACCAGTACCGGCATCTGATGAAGTATTAGTACTACTATTCGGATCTATAGAAGCATGCGAAGATTGACCTTCCATACTTGAACATCAATAACTACCTATCTAATGACAACAAATCAGTAGCTATTCAAAATCAGTAGTAATCACAAAATCAATAGACAACAAAATCAGTAGACAACAAAATCAGTAGACAACAAATCAGTAGCCATTCAAAAATTCAGTAGGCTAGTAACAAGTAATCTAGTGAATTCAGAAACCACAAAACAAGGTTCAAGTAATCATATCATAAGTAGGCTAGTAACAAGTAATCTATTGAATTCAGAAACCACAAAACAAGGTTTAAGTAATCATATCATCAGTAGGTTAGTAACAAGTAACATGTAATCTATTGAATTCAGAAACCACAAAACAAGGTTCAAGTAATCATATCATCAGTAGGCTAGTAACAAGCAATCATATCAAGAAGAAAAAAAGTATTTAATTACCTGTTAGACAAAAGGAAGAAGAAGAAAGAATGGTTGATTAAGGAAGAAGAAGTTGTAGAAGCTGTATTTGTTGAATCTGTATCATGTCGCTATGTTTTAATTAGGGTTTTAATTGGGTTAAAGTGAACTATTATTAAGTTGATGTAAGTGTTAATTGGGCTGCCAAAAAAACCCACAAAAATTATAATTCTTAAAATCTCACCAAAGTATCGAAAATATCGCCGATTTCAAAATATCGGCCAATCTCGCCGATATTATCGGATCCGAGATTTGGGGGCGATATTTTGATCCGCGATTATTTCTAGGGGCGATATCCGAGATCTCGGCGAGATTAACTACATAGTTATTTAGTTAAACAAAACAACATATTTAAACTCTTTCAAAATTAAACATTCACAGTGTGATATAATGATATACATATTATATATTGAATACGTCAAACATCAAACTGATTGATTTATTTATTTGATAGTTCAACCAGTCCAATCGATTGAACAAGTCTTAAAAACTTTTAGGGTTTACACCATTTGCTTATTTAATGCTTGAAACTAAAATTCAATATTTACTTACAATTACATATTTTAGAGTTTGGTGTTTATTTATCTATATATCTATATCTATCTATATATATATAAAGAATGAGTTCCCCTATTGAATGTGAGCATTAATGTCACAAGCTAAGAAACTCAAATATGTGGTTTAAGCTAATGAATTTACTACATTCAGAGCTTATTTTGAAGCTTTAAAGAGCTTTTAAGCTGAAATGTCTAAAGCCTTCTTCATAAATTAAAGCCTCATTACTGTGAGTGACTTTTCATCTTTGTGACTTTTAAGCTGAACCATCTACGGTGTAAATTCTCATCTTTGTGACTTTTCATATGGAGTTTTGATGAGTATAAATAACACCGTATCTGAGGCCATCTCAATCTCCATCCAACCTCAGTCAACAGTTTATCACCCAATCAATAAGCCACAACAAACTGACAGTAACATAACCCATTAATCCACCCACGTTAACAAAAGACTACATTATTTGTCCCAGCCTATTCACGACCGCCCATCTATCAACAAATCCAACTCAGATTCTAAACTCAAACAAAAACAAATAAAAGATCTCAGTTTTAGTTCAAGGTGTACCAATCTTTTAAAAGATCTTATAAGATTGAACTTGACATCTGATAGATCTATATAAGAAACGAGCCGTTTCTTTATAATATCCGAAAAAGTATAAGTTAGAACAAAACCCAACCGGTTTCGTTCTCGCTTTGGTTCGGTCGAGTTAAACGTAAACAAACACTCACATCCAAAACTGTCCAACCACAAAAATCATCACAGTATCCAAAGACAAATCATATATCCTAAGCCATCAACAAACTCACATCACCTTCATCAAACAAAATAGATCTCAGTTTATCTCCTTTTATAGTTAGATTCATATTTAAAACGAAAAGAAAGAGATTTACAATCATTGATCCGTGTTAGAAGCTTAACTTCTTTCTATTTAATATTCGAAAGTTATTAAGAAAGAACAAAACCATCCGGTTTCATCCGTATCTTTCTTTCGGTTTGAAAAAAATAGAGGATGAAATACACATATACAACCTACCTGGACTAATAAAGAATCTTTAAGCCTTCTTTCTTTTCTAACCAGGTTCGAACCACAAGGTACATAAGGGACGATTTTTCAATCGGTACAAGCAAAGAGTAACAGGTTTTACTTATGTTGTGGTTTTGGTTGAGCAGATAACAAAGAAAAAAGGGGGCGCCGAATTTTTTTTATTAGATCTGTGAATTCGTTTGGGAGAGTATTTTGGTGACTGCATTTGTGTTTGTGTTTGTGTTTGTGTTGAGCGATTAAAAGTTTACAAAAAATTAGGGTTAGTGACATTAGTGTGTTTTTCTAGCAAAAGTTTAGGCTAACTATTGTTAATAATGGGCTTTGGGTGATTGTTTTGGGCTGCTACTCCACTCTGGGACGATTTTGTTACAAGATTTAGTGGGCTCTTATTGGACTTTGGTCATATTCGTTTTTTCCTTTGGGTTGTTAAATCAAAGGGTCCATTTTTTTTCTTTGGGCTGTGGAGTTGAATTTTATTTGGGATGCTAAGGTGTTAATCTACAAAGAACGAATTATTTGTGGTTTTTAGTTAAATTTGTTTGTTAAAATCACCCATTCATAAGTAAATGGGTAAAAATAGGCTAAAGTTAATCAATTTTATGTGTGAATAAATGTTAGAAATCACATTGATCAGTTTATTCATGCTTCCATGGATGAACACAAGACCTGCTTAAAAAATACTATCTCAAAGTTGTTAAATATGTCTAAGGTTGTAGCCGAGAAAGATGTCACCGAGAACAACGGTGCAGATATTCTTGATGCTCAGAAGGCTAAATAGTGTGTGTTTATTGTATGTACATACGAGCCTTTCGAACATTGTCATTGTCACTAAGCATACACAAAACCAACTCAATAGGCGTTTATGGTGGTTCATTCTTTCTACCTGTACAAGAAATATATTTAGTAATATAATCATACAATAAAGTTATGTATGGTGTGTTGAATGTAATTGCTTGGTTGTGCACATATCGGCTCACATGCATATATGTCAGATTGAATCTATAGAGCACCAACAAAAGCAGAAAGCTTAAAGTATATAACATAGTCTACATTTATTATAACTCATATTTAGTGATGATTGTTACAACATAAGGATATATAACTCATATTTAAATACTAAGAACCACAAATCTCGGGATAAAATGATGGGTTAGATATATCTTTTAGATCTCAATTGAATCAGGTAAGTCGAAGTCACAAAACAACTGAGGAGTAACAGAGTATACAAGAGGTTAAGATTTAGGTACAATATGATTATTACAAAAAAGGATATATAACTAACTCATACTCAAGCGATACTATATATATACTTTTTCTAAATGAAGAGTTATATCGCTATTAGTATTGCCTAAGATTGTCAGATAAAGATTAATATTTGAGGTATTGGACTAAATCTTACTTAAACTAAGACCTCAGGGAATAAACTCATTTCAAAGTTGTGAGTTATAACTTTGTCGAGATGTATTGTCTATCACAAGGTCATAGACTATAATGAGTAAACCAATGCATCTAAATGTTGTATACAAGAGAAATCAATGTATCAATATAATAATCCAAACACTTTTTACCCGAAATACAAGTATGTCAAAAAATGACTAATTACTTTTTCTTGAGCTCAAGTGATACAATATACTTTTCCTAAGGGAAAGTATATAGCTATTAGTATTGCCTAAGACTATAAGACGAAAATTAAGTTTTGTAGTGTTGGGCACAATCTTAGGTAAACGAAGACCTCAAGGAATACAACACATGATAACTATTGTTTCATAGTTATGATTTATAACTTTGTTGAGATGTGTTGTCTATCGCATGGTAATGGGTATAAATGTATAATGATTAAAAGATGAATTTTAATGTTGTATTAAAAAAATCAATGTGTCAATGTAACCCGAACACCTTTTTACCCCAAATATACGTATGATTCTTTCCTGATGAACAAAGCCCGTGCATCGCACGGGCCATGTTGTCTCGTTCATTTAATTACCAAGTGATAATAATCTACGGAATAGTTTTTGATATTTTATTATATAATTAAGGAAGATAAAAACCTTTAATGTAATCACTAGCTACTAAATACTTGTATGTGTATAAGTTTATCTTAATTTTGTTTTATAATTATAAAAATATAAAAATATACTCATATCTTTTCTTTTCTAACTAGAGAAACTTAGACAAAAAATAAACTTTGAGAACATCAAAAGAACAAGAGAAATAAAAATATAGGAGTGACATGACTAGTAAACCTGAAGAGGAAAACTTTCAAGAGAAAAAACTCTATATAAGCAAAGCCCCCACCTTATTTGAAACTTAGTTAAGCTTTAGATGAGCAACTTTTATAATTGTAAACAAGCTTTCGAGCTTGAGCTAATAAACAAGCGCTATTGAGTTCGATCATTTGTAAGGAGTAAAAAAAAGTTATAAATTCAAACGAGCTTCGAGCTCGAGCTCGAGAACAAAAAAAATATACGAGTTCGAGCTCGAGCCATTTTCACAAAAGTTTATTCGAGCTTGAGCCGAGCTCGAGACGAGTAGTTAATAAACAAGCCTAGCTCATTTAGGTCAAAACTCGACTCGGCTCGGATCGTTATAACACCCATACTCTCACCTTTCACCCATTTTGGTCACAGTCCTCTCACTTTTTATTAAATACCCATTTTATATAAATATAACCACACACTCACAAAACAATAAAAATATTAAAATAAAAAGAGACGGCTCATTTTTTTCAACATACCAACGGTGAGCCACTCACCTTTTGTTTCTCTTTGATGAGTGCTCACTTGATGACCGGAATGGGGATGAAAGATAAGAGGCTTGCCTCACTTGTGAGTTGCTCACACCCACTCCGCCCAACCTAATGTTAGATGACAATGGAACAAAAGTCAACAAAAAATTTGCCACAAACCATCTATGCAAATAATATCGGATAACCCAAAACTTTTTTGTTTTTCAAATTTTCTTCTCTTGAAATTGAACTTATTCGCACCTCCTTATACTATTGACCATTTTTTGTGTTATTGATGGTATTTTCTATCATTGTGTTAGAGAATAACAAATGTTTTAGAAAACAATTTCTTGCCGATTATGCATGTTCAAAAAGGCGCGATAATAAATTTAATGAGAAAAAACAGTTAGAAGTTCAAATATAATAATTATTTTTAAATTAAAACATGCAAGTATCTGGGCCAGCATAATAAATGACATGCACCACCCTTGTAAAATCCAACATGGAAATGATCCAATGATATACTTATTACTCATTTACTGATACACAAGGCTTCTAGCCTTCATATGTAGGGTGTCAGTATGGGCGGGTTCACGTGGACCCGAACTTCGATAAGTCTTATAAGTGCTCAGGTTAATTGAGGCTTACATAAATCTACCGGGTTGTTTGACCGGAACTCTGATAACCTGATATTTGTTATCAAGTCGGGTTAAAGTTGAATTGATTCTTTGTCTTATTAGGTTATCGGTCAGCCATATAGACCGGGTAAAATGATGTTTTTTTACAAGTCACAGACGCTTTGTAGTGTCAATTAATATTTTCATTAACATGAGACAACAAATACGTTACGGATAGATTGTTACTGTAATGTTCAAGATGTATATGTGAGGGATGGCTTATCTAAATCAGGTAAAATACACAGCGCAAAAATAAGACAAATTAATATTCAACATTACAATTTTGGTCTCAGTATAGGGTGCATACACTACGGAAAGTGGGGCCCTTTTCCTCAGCAAACCCAGCAAACTTGCGGGGAAAGAGAAAAAAGGATGTCAAATGACACTTTAGCGTCCCCGAATGAAAAGTAACGCTCACCAAGAAAGATAAATAATATTTTATTCCTTTTGTGTGAAGGAGCATGAAGATGATGGTTAGTGAGAATCAGAAATAATGCTTCTTTCA
>LBNU01023665.1:60759-78243 GCA_014162995.1 Artemisia annua
CCAAGACTAGACTCAATCTTAAACTATCAAAAACAAAATAAAACAAAACTAAGAAATAAAAGATAGGTGTGGATGGTAGTCCGAATGTTTTTTTTTTCTTTTTCTAATTTTTTTGTATTTTTTCGATTTTTTTTTTCTTTTTTTTTTGGGTACCTTTTTACCCTACCATCCAAAATAATATATCAATGGGGATTAAGCTTTCCCCTTACACTTGAACTTTTACATACTTTACATTTACTATTCTATGACTCGAATTGAAATAATTAAAACACTTGGAGTACTTTTGAAAACGNTATTTATTTTGTTTTAATCAAAAAATGAATGACCATGATTGGTTTATTGGGTCTTTAAAAAATATTAGATCTACATTGAACTTTTCTCCTTACTCTATCATAACGGCTTTGATCTAGTGGTATGTGAGTTTCCCACCAACCTACAAGTTGTGGGTTCAAGTCTCACTAGAGACTTTTGTTAGATATATTGTGAGATTGGTGGTATAGGGTGTGAAAAATTTATTGTTCTAAAAAAAGAAAAAAAAAATGTTACTCTATCATAACCATAATAATAGTAATTAAAATAATAAATGCGCGGATATTGGATATGGGTTCCTCCTCTTTTCATTTTCTTCTTTTGGAGAACTTGAGAAGGATTCGGTGACTTTACTAAAGCGTATCCGAAGATTCGCGGTGACTCAAGATATTGGAGCACGTGTTGTTGCTCATATTTTTAGTAGGATTAGCTTCGTTATAGCTAGAGGAGTGGAGGCTCAGTTAGTATCTCGGCTCCCCACTAATTTCTTGTAAATCCTATCATTTGACGTTTATAAAAAATAATACTAATAATAATAATAATAATAATAATAATAATAAGCATGTGAACCAACACGGTTAAAAAGAAGAAAAAGAAAAAACGAACTCATACACTAAAACAAATCCCCACCACACGATCACCCACACAATTCAAAAAACCAACGGCCAAGATCTATCCATCTCAACCGACCCCATCACCCCCTCCCCTCTTTATAACCCCCCTCTCCAATTCACAAATTCACCAACCTCTTCACTTTTCTTTTTTTTATAAACTCACTTTCTCTCTCTACAATTCCCCCTTTTCTTTTTCTTTTTTTATAAATTTTCTCTCTCTAAAAATCCCCCGTCATCTTTTTTATAAAAATCCCCCAATTTTATCCCTCCCTTATTAGGGTTTTATCTAGGGTTTCTATTTTCACACACATTGATCAAATTAGGGCACAGTTTGATCGATTCATTCCAATTGATCAAATTAGGGTTTGTTTTTTTATTCAATTTGTTGATTCTTATTACGTTAAAGATTTGATTTTTTGAATCTTGTTGAGTGGCATTATCGTAATTTTAGATATATTTGAATCTTGTTGAGAATATTCTTGAATCTTGTTGAGTGGCATTATTGTAATTAGTATGATTTTATGGCCCCTAGTTTATTACAACCTCTAGAGTTTAGTGAAGGACACCGAATGATGGGGAAAACTAGGAAGGTTTCGAATTCCAAGGGCGAAAAGTACGGGTTTGTGCCGGATTATCGGCACGCGGTAGAAACGTCTGAGGGGTATGGTAGTTCGGCGGGTAGGGTGGATATTGGTGAGGGAGGTGACGAGTCTTGTGCGCCGAGTGGAAAGTTTGGTGTTCGGTATCGTGTGTTTTCGTTAGCGAAGATGACTAGTTTTGAGAGGAGGGAGTTGCGGGCGAGTTTAGAGCTTGAGTTGGAGCAAGTTAGGAGTTTTCAGAAGAGTATTGAGCGGACGTTGGCGCCTGTTCCGGTTTTGAATTCTAAGAAACGAGTGCCGCCCGGACGGATTGGGAATGGGAATGTGAATAGGAATGGTGGGGTTGGGGTTAAGGGAGGAGGGACTATTGGATATGCGATGTTGATGAAGCAATGTGAGACGTTGTTGAACCGAGTGATGAGTGATAAATTTGGTTGGGTGTTTAACGAGCCTGTTGATATTGTCAAGTTGAAGATTCCCGATTATTTTACGGTTATTAAGCATCCGATGGATTTGGGTACGGTTAAGAAGAAGCTGTTATCAGGGAGATACGCGGATCCGTGGGGTTTTGTTGCTGATGTTAGGTTGACTTTTAAGAATGCGATGACTTATAATCCGAAAGGAAACGATGTGCATATTATGGCTGATACGTTGAGTAAGTTTTTTGAAGTTAGATGGAAACCGATTGAAAAGAAGTTATCGGCGTTGGTTGTACCGACGAGACAAAGTGTTGTGGAAATCCAAAACAAAACTGTTATTGAAACTGTTGCTCCTGCTCCCATGCCTCCTTTGAAAAAGAAGAAAATTGAGTCGTTTGTGAATGATGTGAAGCGAGAAAATGTGAAGAGGATGTCCGTTGAGGAAAAGCAGAAGCTGACCGCTGATTTGGAGGCGACTATTTCGGAGTTACCTGATGTCGTTATTAGTTTTCTCCGGGAGCATAGTTCGAATAGGGATGCAGCCGAGGATGAGATTGAGATTGATCTTGATGATCTTAGTGAGGAGATGTTACATAAATTGAGGAAGCTTTTAGATGATTATTTTGCTGAGAAACAGAAAAACATGGAAAAAGCGGAAACATGTGAGATCGAGGTACAATGTTTATCCCTGTTTAGGTGATCGTCATGTGCATAGTATTCAGTGATTGATTGTTCTGATTTTGTATGTGTTATTACAGCTTCACAATGAATCCGGAAGCAACTCATCTATGGAAGCTTGCAAAGGTTGATTTCGGGTTGAAAGATTTTTGTTTTTTTTATAGTTTCTTGGTAGGTTTCTTATTTTTTGTTGGTTTCAGCTGTTAATGACGGCAATGATGAGGATATAGACATTGGTGGAAACGACCTGCCTATGTCGAGCTTCCCTCCGATAGAGATAGAGAAAGATACAGCTGCCTATGAGGATACCTCTAGTGATTCGGGATCATCATCTAGTGGTTTGTGTTAATCTTGATGTGCTTTTTTAATACTTGCCTACCTTTTTTTATGTTATAATGCATGCTATGATAGTCTTTGTGTTTGTGCTTTTCGAATATTTTACGTGTTTATGATTTGTCATGAGTTTGTTTGCCTGCTACATCAGATTGTGTGATGGATGTTACTGATTAACTTCATAGTTTCTCTTACCTTGGTACATTTGACTCGTGTTCAGTATGTGAAATGTTAATAAGCATGTCATGTCTTTGTTTATGCAATAAACCAGTATAGATGGCCTGTTCTTATCAGCTCTCTGTCAGATTCCACAAATTCATAATGGTGAGGATAATTGAGTGTCTGTATAAGCTGACATGTTTAGAGAATGATGTCATCCTTATGCATGGACATACATTTATGATTTATACATACATCCATTGATATATAGATACATCTATATATGCAAACATAAATGTATATGTGTGTATAAAGAACAAGCTTGAAGTTGGCCTTTGTTTTGCGCGAGTAATATATCAGTACCAAAGTTGCACAACAATTTTTAGTGGCTACTGTTAAAAAAAATTCTTGATTCACCAGCAAAATGACCACTTTCACTTTTACTATGTCAGTTGATTCAGTTGGGGTGATAAAGCTATCTATGAAGTCTGATAAAGAATTAACTGCTCTATTAGTTTTTATGTAATTACAAATGAACTGATGGCCACTAGTTGATTGAACTAAGTCTCTCTTCCTTTTTTAAAGAGGCTTATGTGAACTTGGTCTTTTCCAACTAGTAAATGTTAATATTTTTTTCTAGCTAAATGGTTGTTCATATGACCTAACATAGCATTTTAGAAGGTTGAAAGGTGGACGGGTTATGTGGGCATCCCTTTACTCGGCTTAGTTTCTGATTCTTAGCAGAATATTACATGATGTCTGTAAGAGCATTACTTTTCTGAATCTAAACCCGATGTGCCACCAAGGATTTTTTTATGATATAAAACCAGTTTACTTGCGCACATAAATTCTTACTTGGAGATTGGATTCGGTTCTGAAAAATACTCCTTCCATTCGCGTGTTTTCGCAGATTCAGAATCAGACAGTTCTTCAGACAGTGAATTAGATGGTGCAAAGGCACCAGCCAACACCAAGGTATGCTTTTTACATGACACAGATTAGTAAGATTTGTAACTGGCAAAATTTTATATGCTAGGTAGATTGGCAAACACTTTTGTGGAATATTAATATAACTTTTGATAAACTATTGCAAGTATTTGTATACGTTAAATATACACTTGGGAAATTCTGGCCCGCCTGAGATGCCGATAATTGGTTAACGAATTCCACTTAGCGTATTCATTCTTGACAAATACATGTAATCCTTAAGTCAATGCGGTCCAATAGTTTTGTGAGATAGAATGCTGAACTTTATATGATTACTGTAAACAAAAACTTATTATTTGAGGTCAGTGAGATGATTTGGAATTGGGCAAAATCAACTTGTATGACTATCGCTGCCAGTGACTCACTGTATTCATGAGCTCCATTCAGAATTTGTAATTGTTAAGTAAATTTTATTATTGTCGTGGGCTAATTTAATAAGAATGCCATCGCTTTGTTAAAGATAAACAAACGAATGTGTACATTTTCCGGCAATTCTCCTACAAACGTTATGCCAAAAGCAAAATTGCAACATTTCTTATAGTTAAATTTTGGAAAATACTACAACTTCATAAAACACACCCACGCATGCAAATTGAACAAAAAGATAACACTAATAGCAAAGAAGTGAAGGTACTATGGTTTATTATTTTCCTACTATGTGTATAAAGATTGACGTGTGTTGCTGTTCCATCGCATAATAGGACATTGAAGTTGATATGGAGCAAATAACAACTGTTCCCCAAGGTGAACATCCAAGTTCTATGTATATAATACTCTCTTGTATGATAATACCCTTGAGAAAATTTAAGATTATTTGTGTATATTTCAGATTCTGTAAATGGGTTGGGCCAAGTTGATGAGCAGAAATCTCAGTCTATCCCTGTACTGGGTGAAGTTGATGGGCATCAAGAGGGTAAGCATTGAAATAAATGCAGAAACTGTTGTGTGCTGTTAGTTTTGCGGCATCTTCTCACACCCGTAATGTGCTATAAAACATATTTTAGGGGAGAGTGCTCCACCCGAGAGGCAAGTCTCTCCCGATAAGCTTTACCGTGCAGCTCTTTTAAGAAGCCGTTTTGCTGACACCATTCTCAAAGCTCAAGAAAAAACCAACGGAAAGGTATAATTTGGCCCTATGCTCCATGTTATGCATGTTAGAGGTGTCAAAGTGTGTGTTGGATTGGGAACATTCGAAAGCGGGAACATTCCTAAAAAAAAATCAAAATGTAGAAACAATATGCGTTTTTAGGAGTTTTTAGGCATTAAAGTTTTGATTTAAGCCACTTTCAACCCTTTTCTTTGTAGATATCTAAATTACCCACTTAACCAGCTAGATATAAAATATATTCCGAAAGACCCCCTATACGTAAATCTGTCTAATTTGTCACCTCCATTGTTAAATGTCTCATTGCAATTACTGTATGTAATAACGTAATATTCTGAGTTTCAGGTTGAGGAGCAGGATAGGGAAAGGTTGAGGCTTGAGAAAGAAGAGCTTGAAAAGCGGAGAAAAGCAGGTAGATATTCTGTGCTATTACCTCATAGCACGCCTTTTGTTCTGTTTTTGTATTTTTATGTTTATGATATCACTAAATTTGATTTCATTGTTATAATATAGAAAAAGCTCGACTGCAAGCGGAAGCAAAGGCTGCAGAAGAGGCACTCAGGAATGCAGAATTAGCAGCAGCTGCTGAAGCAAAAAGAAAGAGGGAACTTGAGAGGGAAGCTTCACGCCAGGCTCTACAGAAGGTATTATGTGTGTATAATGTCGTATTAAGTTATTGACCATTCATTGTTAATTAGGTGAATGGCCTATATACTAGGTTTTGAAGTAAATTAGTCCAATTATATACGAGTTCATCACTGGAACTCTTGTACAGCATGGAGTTTCTAACTTCTATGTTCCATGTTCTTTTTATCCTGTAGTTAAATCTTTTTTCGGAACCGAGTGAAAAGACTTGTTGATGGTAAATGTAATAGGATATAAAATATTAATTGAGCATGGCTTTAGTGAATGTAATAGTTAAGTTGCTGTAATGAGTTAGGACTTTAGGAGGTATCATGCATCTAAATATGTTTCGAATGACCTGCTATAAATACACGTATCGCCCAGAAATGGCTCCAAATTTTATTGCATCTAATGCCCATAATGTTCTATTGATTGTCAGATGGAAAAGATGGTTGATATAAATGACAATACTCGGTTTCTGGAAGATCTTGAAATGCTGACTGTTGCACCTGCTAAGCCTTTAGAAAGCTTCATAGACGAAACTAGTGCAGATGGTTGTCAAGATCCTCTAGGGAGCTTTAGCTTCAAAGGAAAAGGAAACCCATTGGAACAGCTTGGTTTATTCATGAAAAATGATGATGACGAAGAAGATGATATTGATGACGAAGAGGAAGGAGAGATTGATTGAATGATTTTTGGGCTATTTTTTTTTTCTTTTAATTCAAAAATCAATTTTGGTATTTACAGCAGAAGAATGAGGTTTCAATACCTTTTTTGTTTCTTTTTGGTTCTTTCATTTATTTTGTAAAGAACAGGAAGAAATTCTTTAACATCTAGTGAGGAAAAATGCACTTGCGAGAATTGCAAGATGCTCAGTTAACGGCTAGACTTTACAGAAATACTTTTAATAAAACTCCAAACTTTAACAGGCTGCAGAATGTTCCTTGGCTTTTAATATGATGTGAACTTTTGTGTGATTTAGTTTGCTTTTTCTGTTTACTGATACGACTGGCAATACAAATCTTGGTGTAAAGAGCTGAACCAACACAAGCTGGAACTTTAGTTTGATGTCAATTGAATTCCCAGAAGAGATGGTCTATTCTTACACTGCCAAGTCACGAGTCCACCAAAACGGATGTGCAAGGTTACACTCAAATTGCAAATGTTTGGTGAGTTGCTCACCACTGCAAATGTGGGCCCCACTGATAATAGTAAATGTTTTTTATTTGTTTCTTGAGCGTGTGGGATATTTATTGAGGTATATTTGTATAAATTAGGTAAACCTACACCTTTATAAGGTAAGCAAAGTGGGTAAACCTGCCGCTTTATAAGGTGAGGGAAGGTGACCAAAACGGGTGAGAGGGAGTGACGGGAAGTTTAAGAAATTAGATTATGCATAATTGTTATTGCTTTAGTACAAGTTGCAGTTAGTTTAGAGCTATTTCTGTTCAACATAATAGATGAAAAAAATGCCACAAAAACAGCATAATCAAGCATTTTTTTTTCCTACATAAAACCTAGGGTTAAAAATGCGAATGATATGTCAAAGGGGTAGTAACTAGACCACAAAGCAAAAGACCACCATAACTAATCATGCTTCTGTCCCTCCAACTATCAAATAAAAGTTCTTCGGTCTTCTCGAGTTCCAAATACTTGTCCATGTCGAATCGTGCGACTTTGGTTTCTTTGAATTTGCTTCCTCTTGCATTTGTTGAATTGGCAGTTGTAATTTTAGGGTCCCAACTTCCATAACCACTACTGGACCCATTGACTTGTTCTTGTATCAATTTCAAGTCCTGTAACATCCAATAAGATATAGAATTAGTGACAAAACATGATTAGAGGCGATTATTGGGACCCATTTACTTATGAATGGGTTGATTTGGGTTGTTTTTCATCTTTATACAGGTCAAATAAGAAATTCAGCTAATAGGGAGATGGGTCAAACTTTCTTTAAATGCAAACAGTCTCTTAACTCGTTTTTCCTTGAAGATTTAAATCATCATTGTAACAATGAATAATTTTCTGTAGTCATAATTAACACATTAATTATGTAACAAAATATGAAAAGGAAATGTGTGGGGTCAAAAAACAGATATTGCAAAGGGGAGATACACCTAATTCTACACTTTATGAACTCACACTATATTGCAGACAAGATTATTCACATATATTTTATGCAGTATTGCAGTTGATGCATTTATAAGATGTCTTTGAGAAATTGTCTTAAAATAGGACAAAATTTGTCTGTGGGTCAACCCAACCTAACTCGCACTGGAAATAAATCGTTTTTTAGCCTTTCTAGAAAATAATTCGTTTAGCCTGCCAACTAGTCCATCTTGCCACCTATCCTATGAGCGGTGATACACAACATAAGAGTAGAAATAAATGATGTATAATACCTGAGATGGATCCCATAGTTTTGATTTTGGAGTTGCAGGAGGCGGCATTGTATTCTGGGTTACAGGAGGAACGCCATCATTGCCATCCCATTTCAACCAAGGCAGATTAATGCCTTCCATTTCAACAGGAACAGAGTTGCATCCTGCAGGACTACCATTTTGTTTGGTAGGTCCAACTAAGCTTGAACTAGTGTCACTTCTTTCTCCATCAAAAGATGAAAAATCTGTATCTTCAATATTTGATATGAAGTCCTCAAAATACTTTTCTGCTTCTTCGTTCAATCTTTTGGATACCCTGTTCCTATCATTGCTCCTCTGGAAAAATTTAGGGCTCGTTTAGTAATGGAAATTTTTTTCTAGTTTTTATTTTTCAGTTTTCTGGAGAATGGGGGAGCTATTCTCTCTCTAGAGAACACTTGAAAACGTGTTTAGATGGAGTTTTCTAAAATGGAAAACCTATGGAGAACTCATAAAGGGAGTTTTCCAAAACTTAGTTATAAACTTGGAAAACAGCTTTTCCATTTTTCCAAGAAAACTTTTGGAAAAAACTCAATTTGAACGCGTTTTCTATTTTCTTAGGTTTTCTTGAAAATTTTTTCTGGAAAACCTCTTTACTAAACGCGCCCTTAGAACTTAAAAAGATTAAATTTCTGATGTGACGGTCTAATAAATCATCACCAGCAATGAGCAAGAGCATTTAGAGGTTGTTAACTTGTAATCATGCTGCATGCATAACACACAAATTATGTACTAAAACTGAATTAGAAGTTTTTCAGGTTAATCCAACTTGAATGGTACAAAAAACTACCAATTTTGACCAATACCCAACGTCCCGACCCAAGAATTTTGCAACCTTAGTCACTTGCTAATAGCAACAACAGATAGAGAATTCAGGGAACTGAACCTTTCGAGGGTATGAGACTCTTTGTGCACTAGCATTCCTCTTGGGCTCGGGAAGCACCTCCCTAACAATCTTGTACCCATCTTGACCTCTTGGCTCCGGCTATAATAAAAAAAATCAAGTCATCAACTACTTCAGATAAACTAGAACATGAACCATAAAGTGGTAAAAATGTAAAATAATGACTTCAGATTGCTTAAAGGTTCAATTTTTAAACATGAACCAACTATTTAAGGCAGGATAACTTATATTCATCCGCAGAAATTAAGCCCAAGTAGGTTATTATTACCTGTTTTAACTTTGGTGTAAAGTTCTTTCTTGATGTATTATCGGATTTGTTTGAATACAAGCGATCATGGACAGATAATGCAGAAGGCTTTCTTTCCATGGTCTGAATTATTAAAGTCAAAATTAAAGTAAGTTGGAAAATATTGGACCAAATTTGAAAGAATCACACTGTCTCCGATATTGGATTAAAAATTGCATTAGACCTGTTCAAGTTCTATCCTGATTTCATTGACAGCAGACCTAAGCTCTTTTCTCATTGCTTCATAAATCCCACTGTCAGTATCATCCCCAGTAGGGTGATCCATCTACAACATAAGATTGGGTAGTCAGAAATGCTTATAGAAAGACCATGACCTAGACGCAATCGTACCCCTACTCCCCACCCACCACCACCATAAAAAAGATCAAATACGCAGTTGCATTTTCAGATTTAGAAAAAAACTACAAACCTTCTTTTGTGCATATACGGCTCGGATTGTCTTCTCAATTTCATTTCGTCCATAACGGGCATCTCTTAAATCATCATCGGTCAATGCTGAAGACTGGCTCTGAAAGTGATCGTGGTATTAAATAATCAGAACACTGGAAGTTTGAATGTTTGGCAAATACTGATCTAATAAGAAACCAGTAGATGAAATGACCGAAAACTCGAAAAGAACATTTTGTGAAATAGAAATAAACGGCAAGTCTTTGAAACTAGAGTGTTTGTTAAATTAGTTTTATTGCAGCCAATATGAAACTAATTATTTGAATAATTAAGATAACTAGCAGCATAATTTTTTATTCAAGCATTAATATCTGATTATTGCAAGACATATCCTAATAAACCAGAAACTCGAACATGAGGAAGTGTCCATTACCGAGTAGCCATCGTGTGACCTTAAGGGAGGTGCTTGGCTCATAGACCTGGTAATTCTTCGATGACTTGAAGCAGTGGGTCTTTGGAAAGAAGCAACTCGGCTACTGGCGTTATTAATGCTCCTAGACTTAGGTTGGGTGGTGGAGCTAAGAGAAAGATCAATATCGCTCTGTCAATTAAATCAACAATTTGATGAGCGTTAAACAAGAATCAAGCAACAATTCCCAGAATTATAATACAAAATATAAATCCAACGTCATGACAGATTATTAAAAAAAACCTAGGTTTTATATTTGTAATTTGCGCACCACAACATACTTAAAACACATAAAACCACGGTTTGTTTGGTAAAATTAGCTGAAAGTTAGAATTAGAGCTAAAAGGAGGAGGGGCCGGGACACCTAGACTTTATAAGCCACCAACCAATCCCATACTTGGCCGATGTGGGATCGTAACACTCTGTCATCCAAATGAGTGACTAGTGCTTATTTCTAAGGAGAGCTTATTTAATTAGCTCAAGCTCCTATAAGCTACAACATACCATCCAAACACCTAACACCGACCATCCACAATTTGAGAACACAATAATCAAATAATCGATTAACAAAACACAACTCACAACCACATAAACTATTTACCCTCTAAATCACGTTTCCTTTAAGAACATGCCAAAACAAGTTATGGAATTAAATTTCATTTTAGATTCTTACTATACTAACCAATATATAAAATATACCTCCGAGTCACTAATCTGATGCCTGGCAACCGAAACCGACCTCCTCCTTCTCACGTCACCATTCCCACCACCACCACCGTTAATCACATTCCCATTNAGGAGAGCTATATCATAAGCTCAAGCTCCTATAAGCTACAACATACCATCCAAACACCTAACACCGACCATCCACAATTTGAGAACACAATAATCAAATAATCGATTAACAAAACACAACTCACAACCACATAAACTATTTACCCTCTAAATCACGTTTCCTTTAAGAACATGCCAAAACAAGTTATGGAATTAAATTTCATTTTAGATTCTTACTATACTAACCAATATATAAAATATACCTCCGAGTCACTAATCTGATGCCTGGCAACCGAAACCGACCTCCTCCTTCTCACATCACCATTCCCAACCACCCTACTATTCCCACCACCGTTACCATTATAGCTACTACTATTATTCCCATTCACACTACTTTTAGCATCATTCCTCCTCGAAACAGACCTCCCACGCCTCGACAAACCACCACCCTCACCAACACCCTCATTTGTAACAACCTTAACCTTATCCTCATTCCTCCTCGAAACAGACCTCCCGCGCTCACCCCCACCACCACCCGGACCTCTCGACACCGACCTCGCACGCGAAACAGGTCTGCTAATCCTCCCAATTCTACTCACACTCCCACTTCCATCATCCTCTTCGTCATAACTGTTATTATCGTTACTCGAAAAAAACTCGATAGCAAGATCATCTAAACTAATTTCACTAAACTCTCCACCACCACTACCTCTAACAGTATTAACAAACTTTCTCCTAGGAGTGGGTACAACGACATCCACGTCAGCAGATGACGTCATCACGGGGCGTGAGAATCTGCTTAGGCTTCTGGACCTCCGGTGAGATTTCGCCGACGATGACGACGGTGGTGAGTCGTCGGAGGTGGTGATCGGAGAGCGTTTGGTGGTGGATTTGAATGCTGACGTGGCCATTGGATGGTTAATTTAAGGGTTAATTAGTTTAATTAGACATTAATTAAGTTGATTTTGAATATGAATGATGAATAGGGTTTGTTTGGTGAAGAAGAAGAAGAAGATGAGTTGTTTTTTAATGTTTGAAATGGGCGGATTAAGTGAGATGATGAAATTTGAATTAAATATTTGTAACCAATTAGGTGGCTTTTAATATGGAAATGATAATGTCATGCTATTGTTACATGATTTTTAAAAAAATACATTTATTACTGATTTGAATTCTGCAAAACTAATAAAATGAAAGTTTTAAGTCCGTTTGGTTGGGCACTTTGGAATGGGTTTTATGTTGAAAAAACTTTAGGGCCCGGGTGGTTTGTGACTTTTGGATTCAAATAATGGATTCATAGTCATAATTAAATGTTTGGTATGGGTTGATTGAAATCAAATGGTGAGCCCTTATGAATCAAAATGAATCATAGCAAGAGAGGGTGGTATGGTTGATTGAATCCTAGTGATGGGTCCCACCCCTGTAAATTCACTCACAATACACATTTTCACTAAGGTTGCGTCTGGTTCATGCTTTTGGAAGGAATGGAATGAAAGAAAGATTAAAACCTATGTTTGGTTTCTAGGCGGGGCCACAATTTGGGAATGAGGGAATGAGAAAATGATAGATTTCATTCCTACCTTAGTTGGGTGGTTTCATTTGAAACCTGCGGGCCCTATTTTTTTCATTTCTCACATCTTTCAAACCTTTCCAAAATCAGAATCCAATTCCAATCCCACTTACGAACCAAACGCACCCTAACTCATTTATTAATAAAATATTCTTACACCCTCCATATTCTATTTATTATTTTGATTAAAATAATCATTTTAATAAAATATCATTATTATCTTTCAATCCATTTTCTTTCATACCAAACCGAATCCGAATCTGATTCTAAACCCTTTTAAAAACCAAACGGGCCCTTAATCATTTGTTTGGTTCACTCTTTTGAAAAAATGAATGGGAGTTGGAATCAAAAAGTGATATTAGGCAACATAGGTGGGATTGAGATGGGTTTGTGTATTTTTGTGAGGTCATTTCACTTTTTTCTCTCTATATGGTGGACCCCTTTATATTTTCTCACATTTTCTTTTTCAATTTTAACATTCAAATAATATATATTTTATTCAAGATTTATTATAAAATATATTTAAATAAATATAATTTCTCTCTCCTAAACCTACCTCAAATCCAAATCCTATACCAAATCTAAATCCTAATCCAAACCCACTTACGAACCAAACGGACCTCTTTTGACAATTAGTAATTACTTTTTTCGTTACTGTCAAGTGACAAAAAACATATTCTTTAAGAAAAAACATAATTATGTGTAAAATGATAGTTTTGCCATTAACTAATTAATATTTTATTTAAAGTTTGTAATATTAATTTTAACCAAGTGTAATATGGTAAATTCGATTAAACTTTCTTATCTATTTTTAGTTGAGAACAACTAAATTAAAACATCCAGAAAATAAAATATAATTATTAACTTGGGATAGAGAGATTAATGGTTTTATTTAGTTTTGTAAATAATAATTTTGATTAAAGGTGATATGATAAACTTAAACAATTTTAACTTTTATTTTTAGTAGCAAACAATTTTTTTAGTCAATCTAAAAATGAAACGTGGACAATAATATTAGGAAAAGAGAGTATTAAATTACTAATCCGACCCAAAATAATTATAATCAAACAAAGGACATAAACGCAAGCATATTATGGATATATATGATATGTTTGACAAAATTAGTATTAGTAGTTAGTAGCTGTGAATAATAGTTGTTTGTTTTATACAAATGTTTGATAATCTAATTGTATGAGTGATCAAAATGTATATGCGTCTATATTTTTTTGAAAGATTAATTTGAAACGGAATGTCTTTTTATATATCTTTGGATCTTCCATTCACAACAAGGACTTCTCCTAAAATGTATCATGTCATTTTATGTTACTTTGAAGAAAAATATATTTCTGTCATTTATATTTATAAACAAGCAAATTTCCTTATCCTAACTCGTTAATCCTGTGGTTCCTTTAGCTAAAAGGAGTTACAAAAAGTTAAAAAGATCTTCATGGTTTAGATTTTTTTTTCATGTGACACTGATAAAGAAATAGACATTTTCAAACTTTTTATGAATTTTAAAACACTTAGGGGGCGTTTGGTTGGAGTAATTTAGAATTCCAAAATTTTATATTCTAGAAAATTTAAATTCCCGAGAATTTAGAATTCCGGAATTTAAAATACCTTCGCATGTTTGGTTGACAGAAATTTATAATTCTTTTAATATAAATTTCATAAATATTCTATTTAAAAGTTCATAAAAAATTATAAAAAAAAAAGTTTATAAAAAATTTATAAAAAAAATTTATTAAAAAAAAAAAATTTAAAAAAATTAAAAAAAAAATTTAAAAAAAAAATTTTTAAAAAAATTATAAAAAAACTTTAAAAAAAAAAATTAAAAAAAATATAAAATAAAAAACAGTTATAAAAAATTTATAAAAATTTTAGAAAAAAAAATTAAAAAAAAAGTTTATAAAAAATTTATACAAAAAATTTATAAAAAAAAATTATAAAAAAGTTTATAAAAAATTAGTAAAAAAATTATAAAAAAATTATATATATAAAAAAAAGTTTATAAAAAAATTTATAAAAAAATTATAAAAAAAAGTTTATAATTTTTTTTTTCATAAATATTCTATTTAAAATTTTATAAAAAAACAATAAGAAAAAAAGTTTATAAAAAAATTTGTANAAAAAATTTATAAAAAATTTATAAAAAAAGTTTATAAAAAAGTTTATAAAAAATTAATAAAAACTTTATAAAAAAAAAGTTTATAAAAAAATTATAAAAAAAAGTTTATAAATTTTTTTTTTCCATAAATATTCTATTTAAAAGTTTATAAAAAAACAATAAGAAAAAAAGTTTATAAAAAAAATTTCTAAGTAAATTAAAATTCTTCACTTTTTGGAGACATTTTAATTTCCCCATTTTAAGGAATTTTAATTTGCTTTGCCATTTAGATTCCCCCTCTCTTTTGAACCAAACATGGTAATTGGGGGAATTTTAATTTCAAATTCCCCCAAATTCCATGAAATTACTCCAACCAAACACTCCCTTAATTGTTCTTGAAACAAAGCTTGTAGACCAGTCAATTTTATCCATCATCAATAATTTACGAACTATACATTGTGTTTGAGAGATGTTTTACTTTTCTTCTTCTTAGTTGACATTAACACAGCTTGTGTATCTGATGATTAATTAATAATATACAAATAGGCAAAAGAAAATAAGTATAATCTAGTACATATCTTATCACGGAAAAAAAGTCTCCCAATAATATATTTATTTATTTTTTTTAATTGTTTTGAAATGGGAGAAAAGTTTCCCAATGTTGCAATATAGACAACTCAAAATTACATTCTATGTATAATAAGGTGAGATTTTCTTTAGACATTTTATGCATTGCGTGTCTTCTTTGCGGTAACAATGGTTTACGATCTTTTGTCCGACTAGTTAACGGAGCGTGAACCCATCATCACACACATACAAACCGAATAAATCACTCCCTTTAAACCTTTCGGAAAAAAAACCAGGGTGGGTCACATGAACCAAAGAAAGACAACATTTAATATTAGCACATGAATTACGTCAATTTATTGTCATAATGTGAAGGTTGGTAGCTGGTGCTCAACTAACCATCTATAGGTGGGAAAATGTTTGAAGTTTGAACAAATAAACATTGTTGCTTCTATTATTTTTGAAGTGTACGGATTAGCATGACCATTAATTGGGTTGTAGAATAAAAAGTATTTGAAATTCAAAAGACAGGAAGAAAATATGTAGTATATAAAACATCTTAGAGGGAAGATGCATGTGGACTTTAAATCCCATCTTGGTGGTTAATTAAAGACAAGTTGTAGTATAAAAAGTTTAACTTCGTCTTTTCGAACCATACGTGGGACGACGAGTTTCTGCCGCTTACACAAGAGAGTATGCACATTTGAGCATTATCCGTAGTGTAGTGTGAGTTTATCTTTCTATAAAAAAAATTCATCACTTCGAACAATGTGATCTTACTTGGTTTGCCGTCATTTTTTATCTGATGTTTGTATAAAATTATAATTCAATCATACCATCTCATGATCTTAGTTTGTTACCCGTGTTTGGTAACATCTATAATTAACCTTGGTAGTTGGTATAAACCAAACACGACTGTCGCCATCCCCGTCGTACCCAGGCATGCCACGTCACCATCTACCCGCCACCATCCGCGCACACACCACCATTGCCCAGATTTCGCAAGTTTTATTCAAATAAATAATCGGGTGGTTGAAATTATATGATCTATACTATTTAGTGTTTATACTTTATAAATATGCGAAAGGGTTTTGACCCGGTGAATATAGTTTGGTTTGCCGTCATGTAAAATAAGATTGTGCTTTTGGACTGGCTTTTGGTTGTCTTTAAACTAATGGCAAGTCCGCCACAGCTTCTGTCCAACTTACTTTGTACGCCACATTTGACATTTGTTTACAAAGAGGATTTGCCGTGCTTATTAAGTTATTACTCGTACTTTTTTTGTGAATAAAATTAAGGTACGGGGTATTATTATTTTATTACAAATAATAATAGCCTTCTTATTTGTCCATTAGTCCATATGACAATTGCTAAAAAGGTTTCAAAGATCCTTAAAGAGATTCTATAAACCATACAACATCAACAATACCTAACTTCGTCAAAACAAGATTTTAAAAAGGTGAAATGTAAACATATCATACCCTTATAGTAGTGTAAACCCGAGTGTAAGGAGTCTACTTCCACAAAAACCTCTGACAATTCTATAAACCATCTAACTTATATGAATAAAAAGTCAAATATGGACACAACTAACGCCGATAAACTTACAATGTTACACATTTAGTATAAACAAAGTTGAGTTTAAATAGAAGATGAGTTTTTCGATCTTTAGCCAAGTCCAATCGACTCAACGAAACTGTTAGAATTTGGCGTAAGTTTATTTGATTGAGTTGTTCAACATCCGTTCGAACCTGAATCTCATTCCCGGCTATAGATTCCAAGAGTTCTAAAAAACACAGTAATTATATCAACATAATAACATTATTTCAAATCAGATTACATCAAGCCAACTAGTATTTCCATGCTCGAAATAAATAAATTACAACTTTCTCAAGATGAAATACCCCATTTGAAATTTTGAATAAAGATTTAACGAATAGACGACCGATCAATTAAACAATTAGTTATAGTACTTAGTAATAGTAAGGTAAATGTGTGTAGCCATTGGAGGAGAGCTTGAGATGAGCACCAGAATCTTTCTTCTTCATTGTCTTCTTGAATTGCTTTGTTGCTGCTTTCAACACCTTCTTCCATCCCTGTTTCATTTACAAACAAATTTCTAAAAATTCAACTCCAACTTTAATGAAATATA
>LBNU01023668.1:3643-24651 GCA_014162995.1 Artemisia annua
ATATATATGTATATATATATGTATATATATATTGATTGGTCTCTGAACAGTCAACTAAAACTGACCAAGGGTTTGGTCAACTAAAGTTAAACTATCAAGGACACAATGCAATTACACCAAAGGAGTTTTAAGAAATAAAACGTGAGTTTTAAGAAATTAACGTAAACGTACAAAATAAAACGTGAGTTTTAAGAAATAAAAGGGCTATGGATATGAAATTTTTACAATCCTAATGACATAAGAAAATTATTGGAAAAATAAAAATATTTATTAGACTTATTAATTAATTATTATTAATTAAAAACTATTTTAAACTATTTAATAATTACCTAAAAATTAAGAAAATGTAAAATAAGCCTAGATAAGTGAAATTAAAACTTAGAAAAGTTTAAAATATTATAAAACAAATTTTAAAACTGAAAATATATTTATCACACTATTTATGTATTTATTATTAATTAATTACTATTTATTAATTATTAAAACTATTATTGATTTATTATAAATGCTAAATAACCTAAGAAAAATCTGAATCTTTTTCTAGAAATCTATTATAAGTACAGAAACCTAGGAAAAATATAAAATTAGCAAGTGCTTAAGGAAAATAAGCTAATAAGCAATAAGCTTCTTAAACAGAAGCTATCACTTAGCTTAAAATGATGTTTTTGTGATTTTCTTATTACAAAACTATTTGTACACTGATTTTGAGCAACTTTAATAAAGACAAAAAAAATTAGAACTTGAAAATAAGCTCTGTGGAACTTATTGAGCTTAACTGATGAGCTTTTGGGCTCACTTTGATGATTTAAACTCAAATAAGCAACAAAGTAAGCTAAAAATATGAAACAGAAGTGAAATAAGGTGTAAGTAATCTAAAGGTACTTAAATGAAATTGAAACAAGAAGAAAATAGCACTAAATAAGCTTAAATAAGCAAATAAGCAAGTTCAAATCCCACAGTGAACACAACAGGCCTGCAGTGATTTGTAAGGGCAATTCAAGCTTATTAAATAAGCTGAAAAACACAAAATAAGCACTGAAGTAACAAGCTGGGTTGGTGAGCTATCCAAAGAACCAAAATTCACAGGCTGGGGCCCACAAATAAGCTCTTGAAGGGCTTATGAATTTGGCTTGTTTACACTGATGGGTCAGTGCACACAATGAGATGGGACAAAATGCTAAGTGCTACTTGGCTTATCAAATAACCTTGAAAACACAAAATAAGCTCTGAAACAACCAATTGGGTCTATGGGCTTGTTAGAACCTGAGTTTATGGTTCTAACACGTAAATGGAACGACATTTACGGGATTACATTAGCTATCTTGTTAAGCCAAAAACACATGGACTAGTTATGTAATATTGCAATAGTTGTGCTTGTGTTAGGCTATATTAACCCTCCTAGACTTCACTAGGAGGGTGAGACTAGTGTGTGTAACTTATCATTTTCTTTCATTTAATAAAACACCTAGTATTTCCCTTCTCTCTCCAACTTTCTCTCACTAACAATGGGTTTCTTATTCTTCCATACAACCCGACCTCCCGAACCACAAATCACCATAAAACTACGATCCTAACAGTGGCATCAGAGCCAAGGTTTCTTATTTGTTGATTTGTGGTCGAATCTTGTCAAAAAGGCATCATCTTGAAGCTGTTTTCTACCATATTCTTTTACCGTTTACATTTTTTATGGTTAAACAATTTCAATTTTTTTAATGGTTCAAATTGACATTAAAGTTTCAAACTTTCTATATCATTTTCATTTACCTGTTTTTTGTGGTCTTTGTATCACGTTAACAGTAAATGAATCTGTATTTTTTAATGACTTTTTGGTACCAAAACCAGTGATTATTTGTGGTCTAAGATGTGGTCTGTTTCTGGTCCAAATAGTGGTTTTCATTTCTGGGTTCTGCTTGTATAGTCAACGGAAACTGGAAAAACATGGTCGGAATTATTATAATGGTCGGAATATTCATCGGAAACTGGTAAACTTGGCTGGAATTGCAAAAATGGTCGGAAACTCGCCGGAAAAAAATCGGATCTCTTGTATAAGGAATCTCGATATGTACTGGTTTTCGAGATCACATGTTGTCGAGAACCTAAAACCCTAATCTGTCGAAATCTTGATTTCGATAACTTAAATCAATTTCTCGATAAAACATTTTCTCGATAAAATTTTCTCGATAAAAATTTTCTCGATAAAATGAATAGTTTCGAAATCTTTTGAATGCAAAATTATCGAGATTTTTTTTAAGAGAAGAAGATGAAGATGACCTATTCGACTCTGACCACAAAAACCAAAATACCAAAGACTCTTTTGTGGACTTCAGGTTACTCACATCACAAGTCCAAAGCCGAATATTTGACAATAAGCAATACGCGACTTATGTGGTATATGCTAATTTTCCACAGCCAAGACCCATAACAAATCCAACATCTACACCTATCCCCTATCCACCTCACATTAACAACAAACAATACAAGACACAGACTTTAAAAGAAAATAAAAGGCAGATCTCAGTCATCCCTATTCGTGTGGAACAATTATTCCATAAGACCTTTATAGATCTAAACACGAAAAGACCACATCTTCACTGATCTTGTTTCAATTTTCGAACATTGTGAGAAAGAACAAAACAATCATGTCCTATTCTTTATCTCGTTCGGTTAATAATTAAGATACTACAACGAATCTACCTAATACATCTTACCCGAGACCTCTTTAAGAGGTCTAGAAGTCTTTGAAGGCATGAAAAACACTGCATCAAGGGTGTATTGGTACGGGGTTTTAGTTGAGCCGATTAGAAAATAAAGGAGTACATTTTTTGTTTGATATTTCGGACTCAAGAAGATGAATGTTAACTGAGATTTTGCTTGAATGAGTGTGGTGCTTGATCTTGTTTGAGAGGCGGAGTATATTATACTTGTGTGTTGACTGCAAATGAGAGGATTTGGGTGACTGTAAAATGATGGGGGCGGATGCAATTAGGATTAGGGTTACCAAATGAGGGTTAGAGTCTTTTATACCCATAATTTTAGGGTATATAAGGAAATGGATCAGGCTGTGTTTCTTAAGTGTTTGCAATGGGCCGAGTATTTCATTTAGTATGTTTGGGCCCGGGTTTTAGTTAACATTAATAGGGCTGAATTATTGCTGGGCTTCTAATATACTTGGATCCGAAATTTTCAATGACAATGGGCTGATTTTTCTGTATTTTTCATACATTGTTAATTTTGGTATAATACTTGGCGAAAAGTGTGGTATTTTGGTGTCACAAATTTTCACGGGGATACGGATACATATTTTTGACAAGTTCGGGAAACCATTATCGAGTTCAATTAAACTGTCAAAAGGCTAGTATTGGGCATTTAACTACAAGATGTGACTACGGCGATAATTTTTTATTATTTATTTGAGATTGAAGTGGATTTCACGGGTGCGTGTACTTAGTATCTCAAGATATCGGGGTTGGTTGGATGAAGATTCTTCGAGATCCTTGTTTGAGCTTTTGACCGTACACATGACAGAGACTTGAGTTGTCTAGTTATACATGATCTTTGGGGGGTTATGCGTGTATAGCTATCACTTTAAGGAGTTACGTTGTAGTGCTCAGTGTCACACACTGTTGTGGATACTCAAGAGGTGATGTACATCTTATACTTGATGGTGNCGTACACATGACAGAGACTTGAGTTGTCTAGTTATACATGATCTTTGGGGGGTTATGCGTGTATAGCTATCACTTTAAGGAGTTACGTTGTAGTGCTCAGTGTCACACACTGTTGTGGATACTCAAGAGGTGATGTACATCTTATACTTGATGGTGCTAGAGTATAGTGTACTTAGGGATTCGATGGTGGACGAACTCTCTACACCGCTCTTAGTCATAAAATAGTGCAAGTTTAAGTCACAAGTTTGGGTTATTTTACTTCGCTCTCAAGTTCATAATATTGAGTTTTCTCCACCAGTAGTCATTACAAAAAGCCGTCAGAACGATAATGGGGTCGGTAAAGAGTTGGTTGAGAGAAGTATTAAAGAGTAGAGATGTTTATCAGCAGTTGATTCTCATGGGGCTAGTTATGGCACTACACACCTGTTTGATTAATTGGACATATGGGGTTACGCTGCCTCCGATTCTCATCGTTAACATAGTGTGTATGCTTCCTATTTCGAGGAAGGCATCGTGGCGGAAGATAGAGAGTGCTTCTTTGACTTGACGTTGAGATTGCTTGACGTCTTTGCGAAAACACTCATTTTCCACGAGGATCTGCATTTAGGGGGAAGAAATGTGCACATCAAGGACGCTTAATAGACTCACGTGATCGAGTTCACGACTGCATTACTACCGGAAGACTTCCGCAGAGATGATCAGTGGTTTAGTTTTGTGATGATTGGTGTAATCGTTTCGACTCTCGCGGATTGTGAAGTGCTAAGTAGCCTACATATGTGAGAATATCCTGCTGATTTCTTGCATGTTACCCCCGAACAGAGCTTCCGCATTGAGTATAACCGTAATAATTTTAACTACTCAGATTTACTTGGTGTGGTTTACTATGTCATCTACAAATTCCGCTGCGTACTCAAAACTTCAAAAGTTAGAAGACTTGTTTACTACATCAAAGTTTCGAATCTGCTGAAGACGGTTGTCAGTTTGGGGGGGAGCCGATTCAGAAACTTCGCCAAAAAGAAGTGTACGAAGAAGCCGCTAAAGACATGCAGCATGAATTGGGGGGAAGTTAATCCATTTCATGCATATTACATCATTTGCCTACAAGTGAAGATAAAGTTCTCAAGCCGAGGTACAAAATGAAGACAAAGAGCGTCAACTGCAGTAATCCTCAGCACTTGAAGAGCCGATGAAGATCCTTCTTTATTTGTATTTGTACTTGTAGGAAATGTTGTAAGTAATCCCTTATGTCGCCCTGGTATGTGCTTATTCACATACCTTTTATTCACCATTATTAGACTATTTTGGACCAAAAACTAACGCGAAAAGCCAAAGATATCGGGTTTTTGTGTTTATGACTGTGCAGGTATGGATATTGCTAAAACATCACAAAAAGCAACCTAAAAGCCCAAAAAAGAGCACGAGATGTGGAAAAGAGTTTGAAAGAGAAGCAAAAGAAGAAATCTACTCATGAAAAGCCCGTGAAGATGAATTATTTCTCAAAGGCTCAAGAAAGTACAAGAGACACTTAATCAAAGCTCATTGATGATTATGAAGCTATAACTTTCTAAATCCGAGCAAGTGATCACTTTTACATTATTGAAGATCTTTGGAAAGCTCGTCAACACATCACCTCAAAGTTACAAGGACTAAAGTCGTGTTTTAGAAAGTTAAGATAGTGTCGTATCTCTAGTTTATGCTTTGTATGAACAAAATTATAAAGACTAAGGGGCTAAGTGCAAAATGTAAAACAAGGGATTAGTCACCTAGACTCCCTTAAATACCACCCCATGGCCTCATTTAGTCTTGGTTAGAATTTAGTTTATTTTCATATTGTAGTGTAAGGTTTTAATACAAGCTTTTTATTTTCATGTCCAAGTCTTTTACTTAGCTTATTTCCTAGCTTATTTGCACCTTCTTTTCATCTTATTCAAGCTTCTTACTTCTATCTTGATTCAATATAAGCTCACAAAAGTCTTGCACCACCTTTGCATGAGAAGAAATTTTCGTGCCTTATGATTATGACTTGAGCTTATTTGGGTTTTGCTAGCTTGTGAGAGCTTTTGTTACGTTTTTCTTTAGCTTATTTACAAGTTTTAAAGTCGTTATCTTTAGCTTTTTAATCTTTATTTTGAGTCTAAAAATGATTTTTAGTTACAAGCCCTAGAAATATGTTTTGCTTATTTTGATTAGTTGGGTTTTCTATAGCTTATTTTGAGTATTGGTCTTGCTTAATATTGAGTTTAAATAAGTTTTCATTAAGTTTTTATAAAAATTTCACGTAAAAAAAATATGTCCAGTATGTCATTTAGGGTTTAGTAGCGAGTTTGAAGCTTATTAGGGTTTAGTAGCGAGTATGGTTCAATTTACATAGCGAGTTTGCTATTTATCTTTGGTCTAGCGAGTTTAATCTTGGCTAGATAGCGAGTATGAACCTAGTTTCTTACCTAGCGAGTTTAATCTTAAGAACCCTAGCGAGTATGATTTTCACATGTGTCTAGCGAGTTTGTTTTTCATTACTTAGCGAGTTTGGTAATTTGATTTCTTGGTCCTTAGCGAGTTTCCTTATTTTCATAAAGATAGCGAGTTTGGTTTTGTAAGATTGGTAGCGAGTTTGGGTTCACTAAGGTTAGCGAGTTTGTTTTTCATTTTCAAGGGTAGCGAGTTTCCTTTCTTTTGTCTAGCGAGTTTACTTTTTTTATACATAGCGAGTTTCATAATTATTTTGTCTTAGCGAGTTTAGATTTTTATTTATTTTAATTTTCGAGTCTTAGTCTTTTATTGTCGTGTCTTGTTTATTTCTTAAGCCGAGCTAGGCTTATTGGCACTCCATCGTTCATCGAGTGGAGTTTACTTTTACTTATTTCATACCGTTACTCTGTCGAATTTTCTTTTAAACTTTTTAACTTAGTTTAATTTTCTTTCGTTCATTAAATACAAAACAACAAAAACATTTTCTTTATTTCTTTCTTAGTTTAAACTTTTATTTCTTTTTCGCTTTACTTAGTCTCATGTTTTCTCTCATAGTTAAACTTATTTCCTTACTTATCGTTCTTTATTTCATTTAAACTTTATGCAAACCTTTCGTAGTATAACTAAAACAAATTCAATTTTTTTCAACCTATTCATCTCACATAACTCACGACTTGAGTGACTAGATCAATTTCGACGCTCGTTGGGACAACGATACCTAGTGGTCAAAAGCTTCACCGCTTAGTCTGCTATAATCAGTCACGAATTGGGTATTTTTGAATTAATCCGAATTGAGATGTAATATTTTGGGGATAAGTGACTAGATGATAGGAGAATGTATTGCAAAAAGAATTAGATCAATTGATTAAGTTTTGAGTAAGAATTGATTGATTGAATTTTCGGATTGAATTGGGTATAAATTTTAGAACTAATTTATTTGCAATTGATGAATCCCAAGAGTTATATGCTTGTTAATTAGTGATGTTAGTATATTGCATTGTTAGTTAGAGCACTAATTTGGAAGATTTGAGTTGATGGAGTTCTTGGTTTCATAGAATCATTAGGTTGATGCATTGATATGTTACGGATTGTTGTTAGGAGAGTTCAGATGTTAGAAGCAACCTAAGATGGTTAATTACAAGTTAGAAGGAAGATTGGATTGATTGGAAAACGTTTATATTGAATTGAGGATGGAAAAAGTTCACAGAAACTCCAGCCGATTCGGTTGTGAGTTGCAACCGAACGGATGGAGTGTGTCAGAAGATCCATCCGATCGGATGGAGCTCAATCCGATCGGATGGATGCTACGGAATTTTTTTTTGACATTTTGCAAAATGCGTTTTCTAGTTTCTAAGTCGATTGTTATTTGTTCCTATACTCTTATATAAGTGAATTCTCCACTGACTACTGATACATTGAGAGTTTTGAATGTTTCTTTTTCTAAAGGTTGTTTCAGGTGGATCGGGAATTGCTAAAAGAACAAGAGCAGCATGGAAAAGGAAGGAAGATATGCCGATTCCAGAGTGTCATCCAAACCTTCTTTGGAAAGGAGAGGATTCAGTGACTAAAAAGGTTTTCAATGGGAATCTTCTTAATATAGGTGGAAGAGTAGTTCATTCACCAAGAGTTATAAATTGGGGAGCTATGAAAGAACTTGGTTGTGATGAATTCTTGGAAGACATGTTTCTTATTAGGGTCATATGGGATAAGAAGATCTTAACATCAAACATTTGGATGAATGCGTTTAACGTGCGAGAACCGATATACAAAGAGTGGTGCTTGGAATTTCTTTGTTCTATGCAAATGAAACAAATGGTTAAATATTTAGGAGTCACGTCTGATAACTTTCTAAAATTCAGGTTAGGAGGAAAGAAACACGATGTTACATTGTTCGAGTTAGGAAATTTGTTGGGTTTATATTCTCAAGAGGAGTTGAGGAACAAGGACTTTAAGGCATTGATAACAAGCGGAGATAGAAGTCGAAATAATTTTGATGCTAATGGTTATTGGAAAAGGATTAGTTCGGAGAAAGAATTGGAATATGGAGTGAGTAAAGTAGCATCAATTAAGAAACCACTATTACAAGTGCTTCATAGGATCATTGTTCAATCCATATTGCATAGGACTTTTGGTGTTAATGAGGTGTTCGAAGAAGATTTATGGGTCTTGCAAACATTGGAAGAAAGACATCCTTTAAGGCATTTGAATGCAGCTTGGGTAATAGTGGAGCACTTGCATAGGAAATCAGCGACATGACAAAAGAATTACCTCTGTGGTGGACATTTTATTTCGAGAATAGCAAGGAATCTTGGACTATTGAATGAAGAGAAAATGAAGGATTTCAGTGAACCAGTTATTCCTTTGAGCATGGACATAAAAGGGTTCACACATCTTCGAGAAAGTAGGCATAGGAAGCTTAAAGGATTGCCGGAAGTGTTGGACGTGGAACCAATTTTTACTTGGGTTGGTTAAAAAGTTATGGTTTGTTTTAAAACAATTATGTGTCGAATTATTTCTATTTCCACTACCTTTAACTATTTCTTTTAGGATTTATAACTTAACTTAATTTTCTACTTATTTGGTTTAGATATTTTTATTTTTTGTTTTTGTTTGTTTGTTTGTTTCGTGTATATTGCAGTTTTCTTGCAGGAGTTTCGTTACGGAAGCATATAGTTGATCAACGTTTGGAGTTGTNCGCCCCATTGGGGAAAGATTGTTAGAACCTGAGTTTATGGTTCTAACACGTAAATGGAACGACATTTACGGGATTACATTAGCTATCTTGTTAAGCCAAAAACACATGGACTAGTTATGTAATATTGCAATAGTTATGCTTGTGTTAGGCTATATTAACCCTCCTAGACTTCACTAGGAGGGTGAGACTAGTGTTTGTAACTTATCATTTTCTTTCATTTAATAAAACACATAGTATTTCCCTTCTCTCACTAACAATGGGTTTCTTATTCTTCCATACAACCCGACCTCCCGAACTACAAATCACCATAAAACTACGATCCTAACAGGGCTTCTCAAAAAGCCAATAAGCTAAAGCTTATTCCCACAGATGAGCTTTTAATGAGCTTGTAAAAAGGCTCAACTACACTGATTGCTCAGTGTATTGAGTGAGTTTGAGCAAAATAGATAGCCAAAATAAGCAATCATAATAAGAAGAAAAATGAAAAGCAAAAGCATGCATAGCAAGATGGCCAGATGGGCTTTCTAAAACAACAATTATCACAAGCTAATACTAAATATTGAAGATTGTGCAAACTTGTGAAAGTGGCTATCAAGCCTGTACACAGGATAATTTTCAGAAAAAGTGCTAACAAAAAGCTAATGAATAAGCAGTTTAACTATCTGAATAAAAATAACTAAAAATAGTCTAGAGAAGATTAGCAACAAAATATTAATAACCTAAAAACACATAAGCTAAAACCCAACAAATAGATCACAATTAAAATCACAAGTTTATTCAAAAATAAATTACTAAGAAATTTGACTTTTTAATATTCTGAACTAGTTTGACTTTTGTGAGTTTTGGTTGATTATTACTGACTTAAGATGTTGTTATAAGCTATAATACAACTGAATTAAGCTATATCTAACAATCATGCAATGATATGATGAGATCTAGAACATAAAATCTTAACAGTGCAATGGAAACTGAGATTAACACAAGATTTGACTTTTTAACTAAACACCACTGGATTTTATGCTTTGAATGCAACAAATAAACCTAAGGTGATATGGCTAAGCTAAAAACAATAACCAGAATAGTCTTTAACCAAGCTAACCCAACAAATCCAAACACACCTTTAAAAGGAAATTTTTAGATTTTTGAAGCTAGTGATATAATGAGACCATGAAATGAAAACATAAGCATTTATAGTGAAGTACTAAACTGAACTAAGCACAATAACATCAATTATCACAACAAATATCCTAGATTACTACTTATGCTAATTTGACAGTTTAAGTGAACAACGAGCAACAAAGAAATCCAAAGAATAAACAGGCTATATTATGTCATATTATCACTTAAGAACAACAAATAAGCACTAAAATCACACTGATAGACAACAATAAGCTTAATAACAATAAAATGCTAAGATTGACAAAAGCTTACAAAAAACTCCCAAGCTGAAAACACAGAACCAAGGACCACAAAATCACACCTATAGGCTTACCACTAAGCCACTAACCCACTGCCATCCCTAATGCACAGTGCTCCAGCCATCTTTCACCATCTTCATTAATTTTTGATTTTTGAGTGATTTTTTTTGTATTTTTTTAATTTTCTTAAGTAAACTAATTTTTATACTTTAAAAACTTTAAAAATCTTATAGATAAGCTTCAATGAGCTTAAACAAACACTGAACAATAACTCTTAACAACTCCAATTGGATTTGAGATTTTCAAGCTAAAGGTACATAAACTGAATTAAACAAAGGGAACTTTGATTAACTGAATAAAAATGGTTTCTAGTACACTGAAAACATGAATGATAAAACTTAGAAGCTAATTAGTAAAAAGAAAATTACTTAATAAGACATCAAAATTAACTAATAAAACTACTCTCTTGATTCTGCTGCTTCTCTTTCCTTAAATAGGGAACTTCTAGGGTTTATGTCACCCTCTGAGTACTTCCCACCATAATTCTGAGCCGTTGGATGTGTAACTTTCAATCTTGGCCTTTGAAGACATTTTGGCGCCAAAATTATAACTGCCCAAAATGTCTCAATTGAGTGAGATATTAGAGAAGTAATTAATGAAATTTGGACCTTGTGGAAGCTGGGGGAACATGGAGTGGTGAAGCTGAGGTGGAGGAATGGAGGAGTTGGAAGCTACAGGTGCAAGTGGGAGGGAGAGGTTGGGTGGTTTGACTTGTGGGTTTGATCGAGGGAGTAAGAAAAATGGGGGTGGTGTTTTTATGAAAAGGGAAAATGGGCTAAGGGTTACTTGGGCCTAGGGGTGTTGGGTTTGTTTAATATATATACAGTAAAACCTCTATAAATTAATAACCTCGATAAAATTAATAATTTGTCCGGTCCCAACTTGGGACCAGTACAAATTTGGACCCCAATCGATAAAATAATAAGATAATAATTTTTTTGAAACCCCAGTGTATATATATTAGTCCCAACGAAACTATAAATTAATAATTACTAAAAATTCCATATCTGTGTATATATGCGTGTGTATAAGAGATACACTTCAAAATCCTAAGCTTGTTTAGTAAAAAATGAATTCATTGTCACTTGTTATTTTTTTTTTTTTTTTGAACTTCAAATCTATATCGAGTTTATCTCAAAATCTCCTTATTGCACTAAAGTGTTGGTGTGTTGTCTTCTCGTATTGCAACAAAAAGTGTTAATTTTATTTTCATAAAGTGTGAATATAAATTCAAAATTTTAATTGGAACTTGTTTTTCAAATTTATTTTTCATCTCCAACGAGTATACATTGTATCTAGTATATTACACTTGAAAATTTAAAAGTCATATGTAAAACCTCTTTAAATTAATGAAATATTAATTTATCGATATAATAATATCTCGCAAAATTAATAAAATATCTCGGTCCCAACAATATTAATTTATAAAGGTTTTACTATATATATATATATATGTGTGTGTGTGTGTGNGGTGAAGGTATAATAAAAGAGAAACATGCTTTTGAAAATCGGATTAGAATCAAAAATTGATTCACCTTCCTTATTTCCAGGGTTTCTTGTTTACAGGAATTGATTTCAAGAATTTCGAAAATCTTTCTATTAGTAGTGATGTTTCCACGTGTCCTTTTTTTAGAGTTTTGAGGTGATTTATTTCCTCTAAAAATAGCAATCAAACTTGTGTTTTATATAGATTAGGATTAGCTGAGATTTGTCTGTTATTATGTAAGAATATATTATTCCGTAAATAAACTTTCCTCTATTACTAGTATAACATAATTATATATAATTTACGTCCTTATATATATATATGTATATATATATAAGGACGTAAATTATATATAATTATGTTATACTAGTAATAGAGGAAAGTTTATTTACGGAATAATATATTCTTACATAATAACAGACAAATCTCAGCTAATCCTAATCTATATAAAACACAAGTTTGATTGCTATTTTTAGAGGAAATAAATCACCTCAAAACTCTAAAAAAAGGACACGTGGAAACATCACTACTAATAGAAAGATTTTCGAAATTCTTGAAATCAATTCCTGTAAACAAGAAACCCTGGAAATAAGGAAGGTGAATCAATTTTTGATTCTAATCCGATTTTCAAAAGCATGTTTCTCTTTTATTATACCTTCACCTCACGCAAACACCTCCAAAACAGTTTTAGTTATCATTATCAATTAAAAAGAAAACCGGTTAAAGGAATTGATTTCGTTCTATGACTATGAACTATTCAAAATCACCAAACAAAACAGAATCGTTATATGACTATGCAAGTAAATTTTATGATGTCCACACCGAACAATTGGTAAGTAGCGCCTAATTCCATTTTTTTAGGATTCCGATTTAAATAACATGTTACAGCTATTTTATTTTGATTCAATTTGTAATATATTTTGCTTTGATTACGTTCAATTTAATTGTGTTGTAGCAAAACCCTAGAAAAAAATTGGAGAAAATCGCATTCATGTATTAGTTTTTATAATTTGTGTGTTTTGTGCATTCCACTTATATATAATCAATCTAATTGTGCTTGGAGTAAAGTTATAATATATTTTGTAATATATTTTTTTCCAAACAAATTGAATTCTTCTTAAGAGAGGATTTGGTCTTCAGTATTCACAGAGCAGGTAATGGCTATTGTCTTGTCCTATAATTATCATTGTCTTTTATATGTAATTTAAGAGTGTTTAAGTTAGATATGAAGGTAAAAGAGTAATTATGCTTTCTGCTCATATAAGTACTTTGATAAAAGTAGGTCATAACTGATTATTTTACCAGACAGATTATCTTATCCGAAAAAATTAAGCATATAAGCGAAAGAAATTTGTTTTATCGAAACACTATAAGCTGATTATCCCTTTTATAAATAAGCAATCCCAAACACCCTCTTTGGAGATTGTTATTGCTTATTTTTATGATTTGAAAATTGACCAATGCCATTTTGTTTTTTGACATAAAAAGTGATGAGAATGAAATATGTTAAGTAAGTTTGATGATTTGATTAGTATGGATCAACAAAGGATAGTAACCAATATGGATATGCAGATAAGTATTTTGCTATTTAATGCAGTTAAAATACATTAAGTACAGATTGGTTGTTGGTGATATGATTTGGTTATTGAATGATGTCTTGTTTGAATAGTACGGCTGAGAAAAATAATGTACGATGGCTAGATATGACAAAAGAAATCCTGGGATCATGTTTACGATGAAGTGGGGAGCTTCAGAATATGTCCATAGTATAACCTGACTGTAATTTTCTCTCCCACTCTTTGAGTTCTGTTATCAGAAGAATGATATAAAATAGCAATTTTGCTTGCGTTTTATTTCATTTTTTGAGTTTTTTTAGGCATGATGGTTTGACTGTTATATTAGGAATATAGGTGAAGTTTGGACTTTGGACACCTTATTTCATATTTTGCATATGACAGTCGTATTCGAAGACACCACATCATTTGTTGATGATCTTACGAATGGGTTCAAATAGTCGCATGTTATTATATTACACAACTTTTTTCATGTTTTGCGGTGCAAATGTGACTGTTGGAGTTACATAAGATGGAAAGATGATGACAGGATTACACACTGTTGCTGACAATGGGATGGAAGTCAAAATTACAGCACTTATTTTTTTTACAAGCAATATGAGAAACTGGAAGAAAGAGTTGACATCAGAGATGTAATACTCACAGGTATTTAAAAGTAGCATTTACATTACAAAGTCAACCTAAAGTCTAAAACTTATACATTATATTAACATACTATATTGATGCATACTAAGAGTGAGCGCCGCAGTACCATCTGGAGATGCAGCCAGAAAACGAGTGCTCATACGAACCATTGATATCCAAAACCTAAAGTTACTGTCATTTCTAGACTAACAATTGCCATTGTCACACAATAATAGATGCTGATAAGTTTTTTTCTTCTCAGTGGAAACAACATAAGGTTTACCATGTGGAACGAAATGGCAAGGGGTTTTGAGATGCAGGACTACGCAAAAAAAGGGAAAAGCCAGTCATCATAACAGTTAGTTCGTGTTGGGTAAAAAGATATGGAGGTAATTTCACAGCTTGCAGATATAGCCTGACTCAACATCTGTCCACAAACTCATTATAAAAGCTTTTTTAAACTCATTATAAAAGCGGTTAATTTTTAAATTATATAATGATATATTTTTTTGAGTTTCTGAATGAACAGTTACCGGAGAGTGTTGATTCTAAATTTGAAGTTAATTAGTTAATATTTTCACAGTCGTAGTTGTAACTCCAGTAGTTATTAGTAGTGGTTTAAAAAAGTTTACACGGTGTAATATTTTTATTGGATCAAAAGGTTTATGTTGTGTGTTTTAAATATGCTTAATCTGTGTAATATTTTTGTGGTCAAATATAACTTTCAGAAATTATCTGCTTTTCTACTTATCTACATTTTTTCTTTTGAACTTTCAACCTTTGTCATTCCGTGGCATGTTTACAAGGGGTATTTGGCATTGTGTTTTGGTAGTGATTACCACTAGTGATGAAGTATTATTGGACCAAAAACTACTCAATGTAACTTTCCTTTACCTTATACTGTTGTTCCTGGTACAGGTATGTGGGAATGTATAGAGTTGTACTCGATTTCAAAGCATGGCGGTCTTTGGACCGGAGGGAATAGTCATTATGTTGGTTTGATTGATAGTTTGTGAGCTTCTTGCATGTTGGTATGTGGGAGGGGGGAGTAAACTAGCATAGCAGCCTGCTTGCTCGAACTTACATGGAGTGAAGAGTGCAAGCAAAGAGTCACCAGGATCCAATGCAAGACTCTTAGCAACGATAGTAGCAGGTTCATTCCGATGTCGCTTGTTTCCATAAGTGAGTCTATAATTACAGTGCCAACAATCACAATTAAAATCCATTATGTTTTACTTTTAGTTTTGTTTGGTCGTTTAGGACTTTAAGTGCTTTTGTAGTGCTTATAAAATTATTATAACAACTTTTAAGTTAGGACTAACCATTATAGCCATTCAAAATTGTCTAATTCTTTTAGTCATTATGTTGTACCTTTCTTTTTCCATTTGAGTCATTACAAGATGGTTTTCTTCCTGTTTGAATTCTTATGAATGTTTGCAGGCCACGTTTGTTGGATTTTATATCATCGTTGGATGAGGGTGTTGCTGTATATGCTTCACAAAAGGCTTTCGAAGCATTACCTAATGTCTCAAAAGCTATTTCTGAGCTTACGGTATTGAAAGGTGTTGGTCCTGCTACTACATCTGATGTCTTGGCTGCTTATGCTCCTGATGTTGCGCCATTCATGTCTGATGAGGTACTGATAGTTGTTTTGTGTTTTGGAAGAAGTAGTTAATGTAGGGTGTTTGGCATTCTTTCTAAACAGTATATATATGAGCTTTGCAATAATCGCCATCGGTGTAGCATAATGGGTTGTAGGAGATATTGTTTGAATGTGATTCTGTTACTTAAAGAGTGTGATTTTAAACCAGGACCAATTTCTTGAGGTATATGAGTTGTGAGAATTAAACCATACAAAAAAAAGTCCGAATTTTTGTTTGTTAGATTTGAGTCTAATGATTCTAATTTTTCAACTGTTTTCAGTCGAGTATTGCATTAAGCTTGCAGCAAAAGAATAGGCCGAAGCAAACGGGAATGACAACGAGAAATGCAACTTCATATATGGAGAGATGGAGAGATTGAAAGAGATAGAGGTCAAAACTGAAGGTATTTTCCATTGCTTTTTTCTACATTCAATGTTTGTTTATTGAAGTTGTGAAGACAATGTAAACCATATGATAATTCATCTTGGTTAATCTTGAAAATTAGGTATGGTACTTTCAGTACTAGAATGGTAGAGACTAAACTACATTTAATAAGAAAGGTTTTGACTAAGATACCATACTAACATATCTATTTGTGTACCATTTGTTCATATGTTATGCTAAATTGGATTTTGATCCACATGTATGATACTTTTAGATATGATATTAGAAATTTACCTTTGATCAATTAAAGCAATTTTTGACCTTATTTCTCATTATTGGTATATCAAAAGAGGTTAATACATTTCGCTAGAACAGGACTATATATTGTGATCAAGCGTTCAGAAAATACAAATATTTTGTCTGAATATATATATGTACGCGGCTCAGGTTTTACTCTTTATAATGCATACCTGCATCAATAGTTTCTTATAAGCTTATTGAAGGCCTCTCACACACCTATGCAGACGATCAATCATCCTTATCAGACAATCTTGAGGTAGTGTGTTGTCTGTATTTGCAGAAATTTCATACTGTGAGAATTGTGGTGCATCAGTTGGATCCGGATGTGATGACTGATCTTTCGAGACATCTTTGGTTAATGCTATTAGCCACGGTATGTGTAACTTGCTATCGCTGAATCTTATAAAGATAATTTTTAAACTTTTTGGATTAGTAGATTAAGTTTTCAGTACCTCTTTCCAAAAAAAATATACTTTTTAATCACATTAGCTTTTTTTGAATAATCAGATTTTCCAAACGCTCCAATATGTGGCATTACCACATGTTGGAGCACGCCGTGGTATGCATTGTTGTTGCTTACATGCTTTCGAATCAATCTTACGATGTGCTTAATCTACAGTGCCAACGAATAGGCAGGCAAACAGATTAATTCAGCGGCTGAAGTATTGCATCTCTGTAAATGAAGTGCAGCAGAGACCAACTTCAGAAACAAAAGTGCAGGAACGTAGTTGAACTTTCCAGCAAAAACAAACACTATTATATTAGTTAATTGAATCTGTAGAGCCGAGTTACAAGACCCGACAATTGATAGTTCTGTATTTTTAAAGTGTTATTTCTTTAAACAATTTTACCGATCAACTGTAAGATTGTTTGATGTTTTTGCGTAGTGCCCATATTGATGATTTTGTTGCATCGTTTTTTTCAACTTATATATCGCTCTATAGTCGCAAGAGTGGATGTTAGCTAAGAAATTTTATATGTAAATGGGTTGTATCTTCTTCCCAGGTGGTATGTTTGAATTAAGAATAGAAAGGGAAAAACTAAATATCTTAACGAGACGTATATCAATGGTGCCTATAATACTTCCGTATGCAAACAACCCGCTGCGAAGCGCGGGTATATAACTTTGTTTATTAAACATATTTTGTATACTTATGTATTTGTATAATTTATTACATATATGTTATGGTCTTTTGAGATAATCAAACTTAAATATAAATTGTCTAATATTAATCAAATGAAATTATAGAGCTAGCCCGCCCATCGGGCGGGTCTTGAAGCTAGTTATTTTGTAAAATAATAAAATTAAAAAGATTGATTTATACTTTTAATTTTTGAAATTATATATTTTAAGAACCGTAAATCGTTAACATATATAAATTACATCATCATAAAAAGCATTTAATTATCTTTCAATAGAGATGCGCTTTCATATACTTTCGAAAACTATTTTTCTTCCTTGTTTTTTTATACAGTATTTTGCTCTTTTTATCACATGTGATACACACTAATCTTTAAGTTCTAATACTCAACATGCTGTCGTAAAATAGGTATAAGTGTTTGTGTTGAACTTTAAATGATTTATCGTTTTTAGCATTGAAAAATGCATATTTATATTTCCAACTGTATATCACACATAATATTCAAACCTCCAAATCAACACAATTTATTCACAGAAGTAGGAGAAAATAAAAGAATTTTTTTTATAGTCAAACTCGCTTGATGTATCACATGCGATTAATCTATAAGTTCGAACACTTAACATGTTATCATAAAATAAGCATAAGTATTTGTTACATAGTGGCAAATCTTCATCAGAACAAGCGATCAATGGCAAGCGATCCATGAGTGTATCATTTGTGTTTTTCAAATTTCCGAAGGATTGGGGTGTGGTTAATTTATGGATGTTATTCAAGAAGTATGGGACGGTGTTTGACATCTATATAGTGCAGAAAAAACTTCCAAGCGGACATAACACTTAACATGTTGGCGCAAAGTAAGCATGAGTGTCGTATACGAATCCAAGAAATTCACCGTTTTTGCACCAAAATATAATACTTATGTTCATTTACGACATCATGTGGAGTCTTTGAATCTATAAATTAGTGTTATATCCTATGTGATATATCAAGCGAGTTTGAATAACAAAAACATAATATATTTTATTCAACTTTTATGAATAAACTGAATTGATTTAAATGTTCAAAAATTATGTGTAATATATGGTTGCAAAGCTAAGAATTTTTATTTTTAAATATAAAAACGGTGAATCATTTGGAATATACACAAATGTTTATATTATTTTACGACTGAATGTTGAGTGTTCGAACTTACAAATAATGCTATACCACATGTGAGATATCATGCAAATTCCTGTATTTAAAAAAATAAAAAATAAATAAAATAAAAGAAATGTTTGTCGAGAGTATATGAAAGTGCTTATCTATAGAAAGATAATTCAATATTTTTCGTAAACGTGTAATTTGTTTCGTCTAACGATTAACAAGTTTTAAGATATACAGAATGTTATTTTCAATAAGAAGAGTGAAAATGGTGGGTGGGATGAAAATGAATGTTTTATTTTAGCTAAAACCTTGTAACTTAAATCGGTCTCTCAATCTTTATGTTTATAATGATCTCCAAAATAACTCGTCTATAGAGTTATGATCAAATGAGAAGAATAACAAAAATGGGAAGAATAATAAAAATGAGAAGGATAAGAAGTAATAATAACCACACATTTCAGATGCACTTACAAAAATATATGCATTTTTATTCAAATTCTCTTTTTAATTTAAAATGTATGACTAAATTTATTTATCATCCTTTTTATTTTAGTTATTTTTGGTTGATCCATTCCATCTCATCTCTATACTAATAGTATAATATATCCATTTTAAGGTGCCGTTTGGTTTGCTTATGGGTTTCGGAATGAGTATTGGATTTCAAGGAAAGTATGAGATAGAAATAATATGATAGTTTAATAATGTTGTTTATTTGCAAATGGTATTGGAATTAAAAATCCAATATACAAAATTAAAGAAGTAAATAAAAAAAATATATATTACATTTTATTTTTTAAATCTATACTCAATCATAATGTTGATTTTTGTCCATCACTGTCCCATATCATTAACATGGTCCACATACTTTGTTTTTGGGTAAAAGTCATAAATGCTTAACGTACTTACAAAAACGACTCATTCTGCATAATTTACTTTTTTTTATTGTCATTCTTCTTACTAAACTATGTGTTAATACAAATATCGCCTAAAAACGTTATTTATATTTTACGATCTTTGTTAAGTTTTGTTAATGACAAAGTACAAACTTTAGCTTATAAGTAATTCATCACTTTAGTTTTAAGTCTTGTATAAACTAGACTTCACATTTCTTTTTAAAAAAAACATAGTTTTTATTTCTTTAAAAAGAAAGTGTCACATCACATTAATAGAAAGTTTATGTGTTTGACCATCTTAGGTTCTTACACACTTTTGGAAGTATTCCACATTGACTCAATGCATAAGTTGATGTGACCTTGTGTGTCATAACATAGTCTTTACTTCCTTAAAAAGAAAGTGTCACATCTCATCGATGTGCACTTATAGAAAGTTTATGTGTTTGACCATCTTTGGTTCTTACACATCTTTGGAAGTATTCCTCGTTGAGTCAATGCATGATATAGATTGATGTGACCTTGTTTGTCTTGGAGAAATTTACTTTGTGTGCAAGTTTGGGTGTGTCAGTTCTGGCGGAACCCTGAGGATACACGGGCGGAACCCTTGTGAGGGTGCCGCCGTTTCCGCCAGAGCTGACACTTGTTTGTGTATAAATACCAAACAACTTGCAAGAAATTTCTCATCACTTTTAGGACATATTATTCATATTTCCTCTCATCTAACTCAGTAACATTTGACTTGTGTGATTCTCTTATGTAGCTAAGAAGTTCACAAGTTCATCCGAGAAGTTACAAGTTTCTACTCATAAGTTGCAAGACTTGTTATCTTTGTTGTGTATAGACTTCGATAGTTTATACGTTATTTGTATCATGTGTAGAAGTGATCGGTTAGTATTTTAGGCCTCAAAATACATAGTGTGTAGGGAGTGGTTGTACCCTTGGTAAAGAACTCGACATCTAGCTTAGTGTCGGTAATATTGTGTAAGCGACGATGGGAGTGGTTGTACCCGTGTAAAAAAACTCGACATCTAGCTTAGTGTCGGTAAAAGGAATTAGGCGACGATAGGTTGGTTCTACCTTGAACTAGAACTTGGTATTTAGCTTTGTACCGAAAAAACGTGTAAGCGACGATTGTAAAGGTTTCTCCACCGAGAAAGGAGTTTGTTGCCTAGTGCTTTGAACTCTCGAGTTGGATACTCGGGGCGTGGACGTAGGGCAAGTAAAATAAAGTTCCTTGTAGCCGAACCACGATAAATACTCGTGTCATGGTTTGATCGTTTCTTTACTTATTCTCACTTGCTACTCATTATCATATCGTTGATAACATCTTTGCATATATCTTTGAATGTTTGATAAGTATATCTTAGATTAAATCTTTGATTATACGAAAGTTTTTAAAAGATAAGTAAACTAAAAAGCGGTAAACTATTCAACCCCCCTTCTAGTTTTCCACAATTGGCATCAAGAGCTACGTTACTCAAGTTCTTTAAAATATATTGTATTTTATAA
>LBNU01023671.1:5932-16304 GCA_014162995.1 Artemisia annua
TCTCAAAAGTACCTAAAATGACAAAAGGAACGATTTAGGGCAATATTTGATCACATTTATACGAATTAGGGCTTAAATGACCCCCTAAAAGCGTAACACTTTTCGTCTCATCAGGATCCGACACCACATTTGAGGCACGAAAGGTGGATCGACAGATGTGATACCCAACTTCGCAAGTCGAGGAAAATGCGCGACTCAGAAATGCATACCCAGGTCCAACGTGACCTTATGGATCATGTTTGGCAGAAACGTTTTCAACGACAACAACAAAAAGAGCAAGAAGAATATTCCGAAGATGATGAATAAGTAGTTGTAATTCGTATGGTTTAAATTTCCTATGTTTTGTTTTTTTTAATCATTGTAATTGTTAGTTTATTTATTTTTTTTTTATATATTTTGTATTGTAATGTTTAAGATTTAATGTTATGTGGTTTATTTAATGAATTGTTGGTTTTAGTTTAGGGGTTGAATTTGAAAATAATTGAGTTAAAGCTGAGTTATGGTTGGGGTGTTTTTTGGTGAGTTAAGGTTATAGTGTTAAAGCTGATGTGGCGCTGACATGGCACTGTGTTAAGTTTTAACTCAGGTTACTGATGGGAGTGCTCTAACAATGTAACTAAACATTTATCACGTGCTCGAACTTCCACGATCTACATTTCAAAGCAAAAAATATTACGATATTTAAACTCAAAAGTGGACTCTAATCAAAATGTCCCATTAAGTAATAACATCAAATTGTAAAAGGATGAGGAAAAAATGAACAAACCTTGTAAACGGATTTCTTCGTCCTCAACATGCTATCATCGGTGGTCAAAGTTAAACCAAAAAATCATTGCGAGACGATGATAGAGCAACCACGATGTGACGTACAATCGAAACCACCAACTAAAAAAATGAAGACAAGAGACAAAACAAACAACCAATAGCTGTAAATTTTTTTCCTACAATAGTTTGAACCGAATTTACCGCTTTCAGACTTTCCTCATTTAAGTTTTTCAATATTTTAAGTTTTTCCACTTTGCATGACTTTTCACTTTTTCACATTGATCATTTTTCTTTTACTAGACGAGTACCTGCGCATAGCAATAGAATTCCCAGCGGCAAACAATTACAGATATGTGATATTGTGGTAAGTGTTTCGTGTAATGTTTAAACATAGAACATGAAAATATAAAAGTGTAATTGCAAAAGGTTGTAATGCACTTACGTGGTTTTAAACTACTATATGGATTCATAGTTACTTTATGAACCAATCATTGCGTATTTAGTATCTAAAAACTAAAATTAACCCGTGCAACTTTTCTTTAAATCCAAATTCACTGTCACATATGTGATTCCATCTAAACTTAAGTGTTATTTTCGAGCATCATTTTAGGCCAAGTCCAACTCACCGAAACCACATGGATAAAGAGTGCATTCTTAATCATGTTGATTCTTAATTTTATCCATAATTATTTTTTACTTGCCTATTACCCGGTCCATCAAAAGTCATTTTGTAAACCAAGAGTGTCGTTTCTTTTCTTCTTTTCATGACATCTCTATTTAAAATACCAAGTTGACCTCTTTTTATCACTTTTTCTACCTGTCATATGACTTAGTCAAAACTTGTCCTTTTTATTTTTAGACCTAACATCTCAATTTACAATGCAAAGTTATCTCTTTTGAGTCTTCATATTCATGCCTAATTAATAGACCTACAATTATGCCTAATTATATTAGTGAGCCACTTATCATCTCCCTAGAGTTTTATTAAATTATTTGCATTTTCCTATATGCCCTTAGTGAATTAAATCCCTATTAATCGTTTCAAGTTCTTTTATCTCCATCTCTAATTGTGTGCTATGATCTCCGTTACTATTGTGATTCAAATATTATGAAGCTCTTTCTTCCAGTTATTTCCTTAGTATATTTAGTGTGCATTTGGTATCCCGGAATAGAAATGAGGGAATGAATTTTCATTACAATCATGTGTTTGTTTAAAATTTAAATCTTTCAAATATGGGAATGAATTATACGTATGTTCTATACTCCATATACATTAAAAGGGCAAGATATGGATCTTTCATACCTGAGGGGCCACCACTACTATCAAACTTATACCCATTGTGATTCATGACATCATACATACGCACCCTTAACTTTTACTCCCTCCGTCCCATATTAAGTATCCAAAATAGAATCTTTGGATGTCACAAATTAAGTGTCCATATTCTATTTCAACCAATGAGATGAGACTTCAGTGGGTAAAAATGATATTTGATTGGTGGAGAGTGTAGTTAGTGGAATTTTCTAAAACTTTGTGCATGATGTAAGTGGACACTTAATATGGGACGAAGGGAGTATTTTTTACCCAAGCAAAAAGTATGAGTGCGCCACTACGTGTATCATCACATATAAAATAATCAAATAATAAGTAATCTTTGTATGCAAAAATGAAAAGTACACAGGTTCTTTTGCAAAACATTTCACTAAATTCTAGGATTATAATATCCATAAATAAAAAGTGTCTATCATGGTGGTGATGGGATTATTAGATTGCAGCGGTTACTAAAACATTTTTAAAACAGCAGAGTATATGAGGAATGAGAAAAAGTGTTTTATTAATTTTCTACAAATTAACCAATCATGTTTTTAGGAATGTTAATTAGGTACAAGTATCATTTTTTTTATTGTTTATTGTTTATGATTCATTACTCATTCAATGCATATTAAGTTTCAACATTTAATTTTCAACATTTCCTTAATCTATAATACTTAAAGCTTATCCCCCTTAAACCCTTTTAAGGAAAAATTGCATATATATCCCTCCCCAAGTGATTAATTGCATATATATTCTTTTTACAAGTTTTTGATGCACATAGTACAATGGTTTTTATGCATGCTTTGGATATATATGCAATTATGCATTTTCGGAAGGATATATATGCAAAAACCCCACAATTTAATGTGCAAGGGGGTTGTGCACAAAAGAAAGTACGGTACAACATGCTTAAAGCAACACCTTTAACTCACATCAAAGCTATAATCGAGCCTTCAATTGTCCAGCAATTAGAACAAAAAATAATTAATGTGGAATATTAAGTGATGCGGAATATGAATTGTTGCTACGGTTCGAGTATATGAACCATCTCTGCACTTACAACAAATAATGATCTCAATACTATAAATAAAAAATGCATTTACAACAAACCAAAATCCCATCTCCTCCCACTCAAGCACAAATTCACCACATTTTTTTTCTGTACCAATCTCAGACTAAGATGAACATGCATACCGTTGACCAAAACCAAAATACAACAACACTCTTTGTGACTTCAGTTAATAACATCATCAGTCACATACAAAAAGAAAAAAAAACCAAACAAAAACCCATATGTTATGGTGACTGATGTTGCCACTGCCATACAAAAACATGTTCGAAACCAATAGCAACACCAACTAAGTTCTATCCTATTTCCAAAACCCATATAAACAACTCCGTCTATCTTAATCCCATCGCCTCAACAATCAATCATCAACCAAATAAAAATACTAAAAGAAAACGACATCATAGTTCCATGTTTGAAGGCTCAACTTCTATTTATATTCGAAAAATAAAGAAGAAATATAACAAGAGTGTTATACCATTTTCTTTAATTTGTTCAAGACAGACAAAAAAACAAAACAACACTTGATGAACCTACCGTGACCCTCCAAAGGATCTTGAAGCCTCTAAAACACTTTCTTGATTCGAAGTGTGCTGCAAACGAACTCATAGGTTAAGGATCGGTTCTGTTTGTGTTGGTGCTGTTTGTTTTGTTGTGTGATCTGTTATGATGGCAGATGAGATGAGATGATGAGATTAGAGATCGAGTGAGAAAGTGAATGAGAGAACAAGGCACATAGGAAATAGGGAGCAATACAACGGCAAATCTCTAGGAGAAAATTATACCGGTGGTAAGCGGAACTCGTCGGCATCGTTCATGTTTCACAACTTCCCAAATGATTGGGGTATGGGGAATCTCTGGATGTTATTCAAGAAATATGGTACTGTGTTCGATATGTTCATGGTCCAAAAGAGATTAAGAAACGGGCAACGTTACAGTTTTGTTCGTTTCAAGAATATTGTAAGTGTGGAGTTTTTATTGAGAAGGTTGCGAGACATAAGGATTGGCAGTGAGCTCTTGAGAGTTTACCTTGCATATGATAGGAGGGGGAAGGAAGGTGATAGGAATTATCGGGTCAAGACAAGTGAGGAAGGATCAAGAGATAACAGATTCCATCACAAGATGAACCATGATTATGTGACAAAACAGGGGAATGGCGGAGCTGATAAGAGGTTCGACATTAGAGACCCTAGGAGATACAATGATGTGGTGAGGGGGAAACCTAGTGATGGAAAAGAGTATCGAGTTGATGACAACGAGAGGTTGAAGGATGACAAGTATAGGATGTTGACAATCGGAGAAGAGGATATAGGAATGGACATTTTCAAAAGAAGTATTATAGGCGAAGTAAAAAAACTAAGTTATTTGGTGAGATTGCCAGAAATTTGTGAAGCTATGGGGATATCAAGGGTCGAAGTGAAAGCTTTGGGAGGTCTAGAGGTTATGTTAGTATTTGAAACGGCTGGTACGGCTGCAAATATATTGAGGGATGTTGAACATGGCTTAAGGAGATGGGTACATAAGATTAGAAGATGTGATGATAACTACAAACCGGTGGGAAGACTAACATGGATTAACATTATTGGGGTTCCAGTAACATGTTTGTCACACCTCGCCAAGGCGGAAACGCAAGTGTGTAACTTCATGGATATCATCACAACACCTGGTGTCTAAATAGAGAAATACTACATGCACATAAGATAGAGCAAAGTACAAACACAAAGTGTTGTAACAATACCCCAAAAGAAAATAACCAAAACAAACCTCCAAAGGTATCCTCAACCAAATCAAACAAATTCATATCCAAACACATAGACAATTCATTCTCAAATGCAACCAAAGTCTCTTCTAGTCACTTCCTTCTATCTTATCCTTAGAATGCTCACCTGAAAATGATGCTTAAAACGTCAACATAATGTTGGTGAGATTCATAGGTTTAAGACACACATTCACACTCAAGGCAACCAGTTCACTGTGATTATAAAACATAGCTGGACAAATAATATAAAGTTATCATACAAGCTACAAGTATCCATTAACCAACCATCACACAACAAGGCAACCATCGGGCCGGAACGTGACCCCCGCTCCAAAACACATCATCAATTGGGTCGCATGCGCGAGCAACAGGATAAGCATCCTCCCAATTGGAAATCACACAGCATCAATTAGGTCGCTAACCTAATCGGAAATCACATATCACACAGCATCAATTAGGTCGCTAACCTAATCGGAAATCACATATCACACTTTCATGTACCACATAGCATTAATACGATAACATTATAAGTCCAAGCTCTTTAAACACACATAATCACAGTAACTCAAAACATTTAAGACAAGCATCATTCCCATCCCAAGTTTAAAACAAAGTAAAAATATGGGACTATGAACTCACCTTAACTCTGCAGCTTCCAACAATTCACAATCACAATCTAAACAACACACAAATAGATACACATTACATACGGCCAAGCTAAAAGCTATAACCCATGTAATATTCATATGATGGATGTCTAAGGTTCATATGATCCACCATGGATCTCCTAGACTCCATACTAAACACTAACAACCAATAACACTCACTAAATCCCTTGTACTCATAAACTCAGAAAACGCAGAATTTTAGGGTACATTCACCCACATAAAATAATGACCATACAAGCTTAAAAACTCACACCAAAAATTCCCCATGGTCTCTCATAAGCATAAAAGCTAATCCCAGAAGCCCATGGTCTAATAACATACACAAGTACCCATAAGAAAATCAAACTTGTTAACTATCCAGATTCGGATCTGGACGCACACCAAAAGTTTTTGATTTTATAAAAATACCCACAACTTTTTATCGCGAATCCTTTTCGTGGGAGTCTAACATAACCTAAAACTTAACTTTCCCTGAAGGGCTAACCTTAATAACACTTTTTCATCCACAAATCACTATCAAACTTTTACCCAAATTCTGTCCCGGTTTAACAGTCTTGACACCTTATCTCGTAAAAATCAAAAGACTAACTTCCCGACCTCGAAATCAGTCGTGGTCGGACTTTTTGGAAAGCTCTTTCTTTGAACTACAATTTAGAGTTAAAATTCGTGATCTAACTCATTACCATATATTAAATAACATCGTATCTTTACAGCCCAAACTTTCTGTCCAAACCCTAACTCATTAATTAACATACATTAACCTTTAATTCTTTCACCAATCATCATAATATCACTAATTACTGATCTCATCATGTTTAATAACATTAATTTACAGAAGTTAACACAAACCCAAATCCATCATATAATTATTACATGAATTACATTAATTAATTGAATACAAGTATTGAAAATTATACCTACAACTTTCGAATCTTGAACCCACCAATCACCAAGCTTCCAAATATTGAAAACCCTAATTTTTTTCTTTCCTTGCTGGAGAATTTCGACCAAGGGATGGTTTTGGGTGATTTGGTTTTGTATTTATACCCTCCTATGAATATTATAGATATCCCTTTTAATTAGGAATTATAATTAGACTCAAATTTGTTTCCTTTTTCCCCCTTTTAACCCTTGTAGCCGATTTTTATATACATATATATATTTTATATTTTTTTTATTAAATTTATTTATTACACTCAAAACCTTATACTTTTTATATTTTATGCGAACCCACAACGAAACCTAACGTCTTACGCGATAAATCTTAGTTTTACGACAAACCGGAAAAATAATCATTTTCAGAACAAAGTTTCCAAAAATAGAATTTCACACTCTTTTATAAACATAACCCATGAAAACCATATCCTCGTAACTTACTAACGCTCAATTACTTGAACGAAGACTAGTTACGCAAAACCGCAAAACACCAAAACTACATAACTCATTTCCACACCACAAAGGTGTTCAAAATGAATTTACCAAACTCACACTACTCAAATCATCTCAATAACCTCACACGCAAAGGGATTTAGTGTCACATTCATACCTATCATACTTATATCATACATATCTCACACATGTATCACATAAAACACTTAATTCACACCAACCAAAGTCAAATTGATCGAGACTATTAGTCAAACTAATCTGCTAAAATCACGGTTGTCACAATGTTGGAAGGAGTCGGTTTTTAGGAGAATTGCTGAATGGCACGGTCTCGTCATTAAGACAAACAACTGTAGTTTGGTTGGAAATCAGAATTTAATGATCGGGAGGGTGTGCGTTCATATGGTCGCTAAGGAACTAATCAAGGAAGGCTTAAAAATAAAAGTTAAAGATAGTATCTTTAACGTTAATGTCATTGAGGAAATACGTGACGTGGTGGAGCACTGCCTTCCGGAAAATATCAACGCTCAAAAGAATGAAGAACATGAAGATGGGCGCATGAACATGAACGAAGATAGAAGTGATGATGGTAACATGGACGAGAGAAACAACAAAACGGACGAAAATGACAAAGAGAATGATGATGACGAGAAGAATGGTGAAGAAGAGATGGCTGGCGAAAACAATCTTGATGAAGACAGTAGTGGTGGTGATAGGGCGATGTTCCGAAAGGTGGAGCATGGTGGTCGGGAACCGCAAGAAGATCAACAGTCAAGGGTGTCATCAGAAGTCAAAGTAAAAGACACTTTCGAGGAAGAAAATTCAAATTACGATACTAAGGCGGCTTTTGGCAATTCTGAAGTATTGGAAAAGAAAATCTTATTTCAAACTTCTGATAAAGTTTCAAAAAAGCTGGATGAGATGGAAAGTGGTGGGATAGTCAACGTAAACATTATGAATACTGGGCCCTTGGTGGATGAGGGTGTAGAGACTACTATTGTGCCTCTTATGGACAAAAATGTAGATAATACAATAGGTGAACAAAATATGGATGGGCTTATTGACGGGCTTACTAACCAAAATAAGAAAAGTGATATTCAACAGAACACTAAGAGTAACATCAAGTTAGGTACGAACTTGGAGGAGAATGTGAGCACAGAAGATATGTCAGACGACGAAGATCATAGGAATGGGACAAAGGGTGACTCTCCCCCAAATCCGAATGGGAGTGGAGGTAATAGACATCGCAAAAAGAGAAAGAAATTATCTAATGGGAATTTTGAAGGAGCAAAGGACATTCGGTTTTCACATGGTACGAGCGAAGGAAGTATAAACGATCGAAAGAAATCACATAGGAGAAGCATCAATCAAGCAAAAGATGTGGCAAGACAAAAAAAATTCTGTCTACAATGCTACAGACGGGGTTAACTTCACGGGGTGCTTATGAGATCTTTACAAGGTGCCTCTTGAGGATGGTGGTGATAGCGAGATGAGCAACGAAAATAAATGCACTCGTAATAAAGATGGGGTATATAACGTGCGCTCTATCAGTGAGAATCAGTTAAAAGAGGTGGGAGAACAGATTGGGGTCACATGGGATGAAGTTGCGGGTCCAAGGAAAGGAGAAATCCATGCTCGAGAATCTGATGGCAATGTGCTAGATGAAAACTGCAATGCGGCTTAGACTAGGCATCGTAAGTTTTCTTTCTCGTTCTGATTTGTGACAATATGAAGATAATATCTTTAAATGTTAGAGGGATTGGGGTGGACGGAAAGCTAGGTTGGGTTAAATCAATAATTAGAGATGAGCAGCCTAGTGTTATTGGGCTACTAGGAGACAAAAAGTGGGATAGTAGATGAATTTTGGGTAGAGGAAGTATGGGGTAGCAAGGGTTTTGGTTTTACACAGCTTACAGCTAATGGGAATTCGGGTGGCATTATTCTTATATGGGATGCGAACACATTCATTTGTAAAGAGGCCATGGGGGATGAAAGGTTTGTTGTAGTCAAAGGCAATTGGAAAGGAAAGAATGAGGACGTGTATTTGGTTTGTGTGTATGGTCCACATAAATGTCATCAAAAAGCTTCGTTATGGGATAGATTAATGTTTTTGATGAACAAATTGAATGGGGGCATGGTGCATTTTTGGGGATTTCAACGTAATTAGAAAGGTTGATGACAAATTGAACTCGCAAGTCAAGATAAAGGAGATGGATGATTTTAATGATTTTATTAATGTGGCTCGGCTTGTCGAAATTCCAATGGGTGGTCGAAAATTTACTCGGGTTAGTGATGACGGGGTCAATTTTAGCAAGCTTGATCGTTTTTTGATGACGAGGATTTCAAGAGCTTGTGGAGTAACCTAGCAGTAGTGGCGTTAGATCGGAAGCTTTCCGATCATTGCCCTATTTTTCTAAAGGATATGGATTTAGATTTTGGTCTGAAGCCGTTCCGTGTGTTTGATGTGTGGTTAGAAGAAGTTGATATCGAGCAAGTGGTTTCATATGCGTGGAAGAAAGATGTGAGGGGTTCTAGGCCTGATTGTCAGTTTAGAAATAAGCTTAAGAATGTAAAGGGTGAATTGAAAGTGTGGAGTAAAAAGAGGTTTAGGCAAACATACGAGAAGATCGAGGAATATAGGAGAACGGCTATGAAGTGGGAACTAGAGACAGAAACTAGGAACCTGAATGACCAGGAGGTGGCGTCTTGGATGGAGGCGAGGAAACTATAGGTAGAAAAAGAGAGTGAGAAAGTCAGTATGCTACGAAAAAAGGCAAGAGTTAGATGGGACGAAAATACAAAATTTTTACATTCATTCGTAAAAAGAAGAAATAATAAAATTTTTATAAGAGGGTTAATGATGGATGGGAATTGGTGTGAAGATCCAGATGCGATAAAGAAGGAGTTGGTCCATTACTACAAGAGTTTATTCTCAGAAAGGACAGATAGGCGTCCGAGATTCTCGTGTGATAGGATAGTCAAAATTTCGGGCGTAGATGCGGATATGTTAGAAGGCGAAATCGATGAAAATTAAAGGAGATTTGGGATGCGATTTGTGGGTGTGGTGGGGATAAAGCGCCCAGTCCAGATGGTTTTAATTTTAAATTCATCAAAAAGTTTTGGAAGATTATTAAGGCAGATCTGATTGAAGCAGTGATGAGTGCTCAAACACTCATCATTTTTGGTCAATTCTGAAACACAAAACATCTGAAAACACGCAAAATCACATCAAAATGATGAAAATATCCAAGGATCGTGTTTTATGTGTCTCAAATGCAAAATGTTTAAAAACAAATGAAAAACGAGCAAAGTTTGCAGAATTGGCAGTTTCAGTCCCCCAACTTTCTAAGTTTGGCAAAAATAGTCCCTGGAGTTAAAAAATGTGGAGTTTTATCATTCAAGGTCCTTCAATT
>LBNU01023671.1:19619-34006 GCA_014162995.1 Artemisia annua
TTTTCTTTTATTATTTAGATTGTAAAAATATGTTTTTCATCATCTAGGTGTTTGTAGATTTCTAATTTCACTTTTATTTTCGTACGTAGACGTTTTTATAAACGTATACGTATATTTTTAGATCTGTAAACGTGTGCATTTTTCAGTGATCATTTGTAGTGTTTGTTTACCATTTTCATTCATAATATCTTAGTTTAATTTAAATCAATCTCACTTTCCCAATTCCGTTTCATAATCACTTGATCTCATTCGTTTTCGACACAATTCACTCCTCATCGGGATTTAAACGACCCGGGGAATTCCTATACTATCCTTGGTGCATTGTGCTCTTAGATAGTTGACTTTAGTTAACCAATTCATTGGTTGACTTTTGTTGACCGTTTCTGAGCCAATCAAGCAGTGAAGTGGTTTTGGGAAACAAAAGAGATATCTAGAGGCTGCAACTGTTCTTTTATCACCATTATTCCAAAGGTAGCGGACCCGATTGTCCTCGGGGATTTTAGACCTATAAACTTAATCGGTTGTTACTATAAAATATTGGCTAAAATTCTAGCGGAAAGGGTAAAGAAGGTTGTAGGTGAAGTGGTGGGTGACGCTCAAAATGCTTTCATCAAAGGAAGATTCATACTTGATGGAGTTCTTATTGCAAATGAAACAGTAGAATTTTTAAGATAAAAGAAAGAAAGAGGCTTAGTTTTTAAGGTGTATTTCGAGAAAGCGTACGATAGCATTAACTGGAAGTTCCTAGATGATATAATGAAGCAGATGGGGTTCGGTAGCAAATGGTGCAAATGGGTTGAGAAATGTTTGAACTCTGGCTCTATGTCGATCTTGGTAAATGGTTCCCCAACGGAGGAATTCACCTTAGAGCGCGGTGTTCGACAAGGAGATACTTTATCTCCATTCCTATTCATCCTGGTGGCGGAAGGCTTAAATGCTTTAGTTACTGAGGCGGTGGCAAAGGGTATATTCAAAGGTGTGGTGATCGGTTCTGATAGAGTAGTGGTGTCACATTTGCAATATGCTGATGACACGATATTTTTTGGCGAGTGGAGTAGAGAGAATGCAAAAGCATTGGTGTGTATCTTGAAATGCTTTGAGGAGGTTTCAGGATTAAAAGTAAATTTTAATAAGAGTAAGCTATATGGTATCGGTGTAAACTCTAGTGATAGAGATGAGATGGCGAGATGGATGAGATGTAGTATGGGGGAATTTCCATTTACATATTTAGGCCTTCCAATTGGGGAGCGTATGAGTGGTATTAAAGCGTGGAGGCCCGTGGTAGAGAAGTTTAAATACCTTGCTGATTGGAAGGCTAAAACAATGTCTTTCGGGGGACGATTAACATTGGTTAAATCAGTTCTTGGTAGTTTGCCATTGTATTATTTTTCTATGTTCCGTGTGCCTTCGTGTGTGATAGAAAACCTTGAGAGTATTCGTAGGGATTTTTTTTGGGGAGGGGTGGGTGAGAGAAAAAAAAATTCTTGGGTCAAATGGGATCATTTGCTAGCCGCTCATGGGGAGGGGGTTTAAATATCGGGTCTTTAAGGGCAAAAAATTGGGCTTTATCGGGTAAGTGGTGGTGGAGGTTTAAGAGAGAGAGTGATAGCTTATGGGTTAGAGTTATAAAGAGCATATACGGGGGAAATGGAGGGTTATCTTGATACGACCCGGTTAGGGGTTGTATTGGGATAAGGCACCACTTTTAGCGTGTGCGAGCTCCTTAAGAAAATAGAAGAGAAGAACTAGAGAATTATTGATCTGAAAACTTGATTGAATGATTAATCTAAAATATTAGAAAGAGTATTTATAAGACAAGGTAAAAACCCTAATAGCTAAATGACCCTTGGACTCGAGCCCAGGCGTATCATTCCTCACTCCTTCAAAATCACCTTGCCCTCAAGGTGTTGTCTTCAAAAGTTTTCTTAATTCCGGGATTCCATTATCTTCTTTGAATTGCAGCCTTCGTCTTTTTCTTCTTTTGTATTCCTTTGCATTGGACATAACACAATACCATTCTTCCGTCCTCCGCAACCCATGCCATAACACTCCCCACTCCTTCAAAAATTACCTTGCCCTCAAGGTGATACGCAGAATATGCCGATTGAGAGTCCGATATCCATTTCCACACATTTGGTTGAACAAATTTATGGTTGCGCCCATTATCCATGAGCCCGTAAGCATCACCGATACCAATTCCTTCCCATAGTTGGCGAACCCGTGGACTTTCATGAGCCACCAAAGAAGTGGGTATAGGATTAACCCCGTTGTTCGCTAATTCCTCGCTTAAATTCAAAGTTATTTCACCCAAACGACCATCAAATTCACGGCCACCCACGACAACCTCTTCCATACTTTTCTTATTTTCTGAAAATTCTTCAGCCTTGCTATGGACTTCATTACTCTCACCAATATCGAAAACGCCATCTATCGCGTTATCAACACCAATATTTTCATCAGCATCTAACAACCCTTTAATCTCAGGTGAAGCGACTTCACTTTGTAATGATTGAATGGTATCTGAATTCTTTTCAATTATATGCTCTTTCTCCTTCTCTGCAATTGCCTCAAAACGAGCCTCGACTATATGGGCTAAGGAAAAGGCTTCTCCTAAAGTTGTAGGCCTTGCCCTCAAAAGTTCTATTTGTAACGTCAGTTTAAGTCCGGAGACATAAAATGATGTAAGTAAAAATTCANTTTTTAACCTAATCAAAAACCCTCTCAACGAGAGCTCTCAATGAAAGCACCAATTGATACGACCCGGTTAGGGGTTGTATCGGGATAGGGCACCACTTTTAGCGTGTGCGAGCTCCTTAAGAAAATAGAGAAGAAGACTAGAGAATTACTTGACAAACTTGATTGAATGATTATAATAAATGCTTACAAGAATATTTATAAGACAAAGTAAACCCTAAGACCTAAATAAGCCATGGGCACGGCCCAGGCGTATCATATCTAGTCGTGGTGACGTAGGTGGGGATATTAGCAGCGGCGGTGTATGGAGAGACATCATCAAGGTAGGTAGGGACATTGATGGGGTGGGTATCGATTTCACATCGTCTTTTATCTGTAAGGTGGGAAATGGTCGGGATGTCTCCTTTTGGCTAGATAGGTGGATTGGTGACTTTAGATTGTGTGATAGGTTTCCAAGGTTGTTTCATCTTGATAGTAGTTTGGAGGGTAGGGTGGCGGAGAAAGGAAGGTGGGTCGAGGGGGTTTGGAGGTGGGAATGGGTAGGGAGCCTAGAGGGAGAGTGAGTGGGGAAATGGAAGGGCTAACAGATCTTTTACAAAATATCATGTTGCCTAATGATTGTAGGGACCAATGGTGGTGGAATCTTAACGAAGATGGAGAATTCACGGTTAAAGATCTAACAAGGATGGTCGAAGAGAGAACTCTACAATTGGAGCTTTCGAGACAAAACACGATATGGAACAATCTTATTCCGANGTATGGAATAGGGAGCCTAGAGGGAGAGTGAGTGGGGAAATGGAAGGGCTAACGGATCTTTTACTAAATATCATGTTGTCTAATGATTGTAGGGACCAATGGTGGTGGAATCTTAACGAAGATGGAGAATTCACGGTTAAAGATCTAACAAGGATGGTCGAAGAGAGAACTCTACAATTGGAGCTTTCGAGACAAAACACGATATGGAACAAACTTATTCCGAAAAAGGTAAACATATTTGTGTGGAGAGCTTTGAAAAAGAGACTTACGGTTCGAGAAGAGCTTGATAAAAGAGGTATCGACTTGGATACGGTCCTTTGTCCTTGTTGTGATAATGGCGTGGAATCTTGTGAACATATATTGGTCTTCTGTAACATGGCCATGGGCGTTTAGGAAAAGATCTATAGTTGGTGGAAACTTGGGGGAGTTAGCGCTTTATCTATTAGAGACTTTTTCTATCTAAATGGGAATGTCAATCTTCATAAAAATTCGAGACTGTTATGGCAAGCGGTTCTTTGGATATCCGGGTATTTTATTTGGAAAGAAAGAAATAATCGCGTGTTTAAGGCTAAAGTCTCAAGCATTAATAAAATTGTTCAAGATATTCAGCTAAAAAGTTTTTATTGGATTACGAGAAGGACAAAAAAGACTTCTATTGATTGGCTACAGTGGCTGCGGGATCCTGGAAAATGCTACATTAAGTTCTAAGTTTTGTTGAAGTTTTTGTTCAAGTGGTTTGAGTCTGGTTGGTTAGCTTGAGCAGTGTGTTTGGGGTACCGCAGCAGTGTGGGTTTGGTTTGTTTTCTGAGCTCATGGGCAGGCTGTGTGGGTTATTGCAGCAGTGTAGGATTGGTTTTTAATCTGAGCACATGGGCAGGTTGTGTGGCTTACTGCAGCAGTGTGGGTTGGATATTGCAGCAGTGTGGGATTGGTTTTTATTCTGAGCACATGGGTAGGTTGTGTGGCTTATTGCAGAAGTGTGGGTTGGATATTGCAGCAGTGTGGGATTGGGTTGGATATATAATTGCCATCAATGTCTAGTGCATGTGGTCTCATCTTGGCTCGTGGGTTAAGTCAATGGGCCCTCACTTTTTTAGTTCCTTGCGTCAGTTTTATTAGTGTCATGTGCTTGTTTTTTCATTTGGTTGTAGTTGTATTATTCTTTGTTTGTGGTATGTTTTTTTTAGGGCCTCATCCTCTTTTTATTTATCTTGATTAGTTGAGGTGGGTGCCTTGTTTTGGATCTTTCGTTCCCCCCTTTCTTAGGGGTCTCTCAATGATATCTTGCCTTTCTAAATAATAATAATAATAATAATAATAATAATAATAATAATAATAATAATATTTAGAGCTATCAGGGTTTATAATCTCTAGCGAATGTATAGGAAAAGTTCATATATTTATCAATGGGCCTACTGCCTAGATCGGTGGCCAACACAGGCCAAACAAGCAGCCCAGATGTATGTTCGAGAGTCGAGACCAGTGTTAACCGAGACTGATGGTTCAGAGTCGTTGGGTGTGGGAATTGATCACATACATTGCACTGTTGGTAAAATTTTTAGCCAAAAAAGACAAGGGAAAGATTCACAAAGTGGAGGTCGCCCCAAACCCTTGTCTAATGGATAGACCAAACTTAGATTTCAACTTGCTAATTGTTTTTACACATCTTTTAATATGTGTCCAACATTTCTTAATCTATCAACACTTAAATTGATGCCAAGTATATATATGTCGTATGGGACCAACGGAGATTCAAAAGCTACAATACTAATGGATGGATGTAACGGGGACAACGATAGGGATCATCTGATTTTATGTAACGAGGAAACACAATCTGGTTCTAACATCTAAACATGACTAATCTTCAAAAAAGTCATGTGCAGGGACGGAGCCAAGGGGTGCCGCGGGTGCACGTGCACCCTATGGATTTTTTCGATATAGTGTTAATTTTTGAAAAAATTATCGATTTTTCCTAAATGTAACTTAAATGCACCCGGTGCATTAAAATGTGTCTCTAGTATTATTTAGTTGGTACACTTGCAAATAAAAAATCTTCGTTTTAATCCACTCTTTAACTCTATTATATTACGGTTTAAAAAAATTTGAGCACCGGTCATATTTGTTCTGGCTCCGTCCCTGCACATGTATATATATGGTCACAAAAATATTGTCAAAGTAATGCTCTGTGAAATGTTTATATGAGGCTCTTATAACGATATCACCATTATACACAACACTNTTTTGTATTTATTTTCTACTTGTGTTGTGGATAAATATAAAATGTTACCTAATAAGAAAATAATCTTTTTTTTTTTAAAATATCTTATCTATATTTTTTGTATTTATCTTCTACTTGTGTTATGGATAAATATAAAATGTTACTTAATAAGAAAATAATCTTTTTTTTAGATAAAATTATTACTAAATAAGGTATGGTTCCAAAAAATTCCCTTTGTTTTATTATATAAAAGATTGGATTTAATGTTTGGATCGGGTTGGAGGATTTTGTTGGGCCCGGGTAGGATTATCAATTACAATAACAAGTAGTTTGTCATTTTTTCTCCAAAGAAACAATGACATATACGGGTGGGTTATTCGTAGACGGCATTGCTTCATTGTTTTGAGACTTCGGCATTGCTTCATTGTTTTATTTATTTATTTATTTATATTTTTTATCCACAAATGCATTGAGCTTCTAACTGTGATCGTGTTTCATTTTTGGGCTAATAGACAGCTTATACATGTTGTAGTTTTTTACGATTATAAAATTATAATATATTCTAAAACCCATCTGGAAACGGGTTCAAAAAAGAGTTTGTTACGGGACGATTATTCCCTTAATTCTATTTCTTATTGGTCTTTCACCTTTAAATGTTTGTGCTGTCATTCTATGATTTGTCCATCTGCCTAATGGTTTATTCCCTTAGTAATAGTGCATCCCGTTATGCAACTGTTTGGAACGGGATGTTGCAACTGTTCTTCGGTTGTATGTGGTAACAAAGACTTCATGCCAAGTGTTACTTTTTCACACTTAAATCCTGTACCATATACATCTCCACTTTGCTAGAACCTTCCACCATTTTCTCATTCACAGACATTACCTAATAGACCGCCTTTCTCCCTCACTTCTCGCCTCTTTCCCTGCCAGCCATCGCTTTTTTCCTGTTTGTGTGAAGAATCACCATGAATTGCTACGTTTGGTACGAATATTAGCTGACATAATCAAGATGGAATTACTTCGATTCGAAGAGCTACATCTCCCAAGTAAGTTTTTATTTGTATCTCTAAGTTATTATCGCAAATTTAACAATTAATACGACTTATGCNTGTAATTAAGCTGGTGAGGTTAACTTCTCGGGCTTATGGGGTTGTTTTGTTGAAATTTTATGGCTTATTTATAAGACATTATTTTAAGATGTTTGAATTGGCTTATATTCCTGCCTATAGTTGATTCAAGTCAATTACTCTTCGTTTTAGCATAGTACTGCAATGTTAGTTTGCATCCTCTTAATTTTTTAATCTGATATATATTCAATGTGCAGGTGATTTATTACAACTCATTTTGGTTGGATGAGATGGTTCCCAAATATTGAAAATCAGGATGCATTATATATAGCTACAAACTTGACGTCGTCGCATTCGGTTAGTGGCGTGACATAGTCACAAATGCAGATTTGCATATGCAACGTCAGCTTCAATGGTATAAGGTGAGCATGGTAAATTTATGAGCTTATGAGATTACAATAGATGTCATCCATTAATTGCAGTAGCATATAATGCACCAACTGAGAAACAAAAGCTGAAACTCAAAAGGGAAAAGAAAAAGAAAGACATATACTGTTCTACTTAGCTGTTTCTTAATTCGTTGATTTGTACGGGTGAACGGACTTTTAAGTGGTTAATGGAGCGAATTCAGCTCCTATTATCTTTTTTCTTATGTGGTTATAATTTAACCGATTCTGTTTCTCTTGGGTTTTTTTTTCAGATACGATTTCCACAGGCATGGAAATTATATCCGGACTGCTGCAGGTATAACAATTAAATCTTTATATGCCACACAACTTACAGTTGATAAGGTTACTGTATTTCATAACTTGCTTTTATTAACATTTGTTGTTATTAGTTGTTGCAAGGAAAAAGTTTGGAAGGATCAACAGGTTAGGAAACTAGAGGTGCTGATTGAACAACTAGACAACAGGTTTGTCTCTTCATTCCAAGGTAACATGTCTATTTCTTCTGAGAGGAATGGTTACAGAAATAATTTAATAGTCCTTTCTTAATTAAACTAATTGGGTCTAAAACTTGATTCTCAGGCCAGGAAAATACTTTGAGGATGATGCTAAAGTTGTATCAATAGAAACATTAGACGGCGTTGCATTTTGTCACCTTCATGGCATGGTTCAACAGGGTCTGAAACCAGAGGTGAGTGCTTTACTAATTTAAACATGTAACATGCTCTCTGTAGTAAATTATCAGTTTTTTTTTTTTTTTTTTTTTTTTTTTTTTTTTTTATTTATTTTTTTTTTGCTTTAACTGACTAAACGTTAACTACTATGCATTTAACAATGTTGTAATGAGTTGAAATGTTAAATCATCCCTACGGGATGTTCCAAAAGTAAACCCAGACAACTGTTACAAACAACCAAAGTGACAACCTGTTTTCAGATAACAGTCTATAGCATTTATGTTCTTTTACAAAAATGAAAACATTAAACTTGATATTTGATGATCGCTTTCTTATGAATTACATAATCTGAGTTGCAACTGCGAACTTTGTGATGCTTATGATCATCCTATCTTAATGAAATAGGACACTGTTTTTTCAAGGTTGCAGTCGAGTCTATTGGGTTATCATATAGGGTACCAGATAACCATTTTTGGTTTTTTGATACAAAATATTAGAAGTATCTCTTGCTTACAGAAAAATATGTCCTTGACAATAAGCAATTGCGAACACCCTCTTATATCTAACGACTATAGCCTTACATGTTATGATATAATCCGTATAGTCACACCATTTTTGTAATACCTATTTTTTACTAGGAACTATCTTTTTTTAGTTTTTCATACTTTATATTTGCCAAGTTTAATCCTCTGAGACGAAATACAAGAAAAACCGACCACGAAAATATGTCAACCTTTGCACCTTGACATGGTTTAACTAAAAATTGTGGTAATTTCTTTCTAATACATACCAGTGGTTTACATCTATAAGATGACATGTTTCATGAATCCTGATTGTTTGCCATTAAATAAAACAAAATAAAATCAGTTTTCCTATGATTTTGGTTTCATTAGGTAAAAATTTTGTTTCTTATTTTGAATCTTTAAAACTGAAACTATTACGATAATGTTTATGTACTTTTTTAATAATAGTTCTTTACAAACTGCTCCTTAATTGGCATATGTCACTTTGTAGATCGTTTTTTAACCATTAACTTCACCCGTGCAGTTAAGCAATTTACAAGAAAGTTGCATACGGTGGTATAAATGGAGCATACTAAAAGACTACAACAAGCAACCAGTCACGTGCTGATGGAGTAATTAGTAAACAGGTACTACTATATACACTTGATGTATGATTCAGATTAATTATAATGTATGATTCAAATCACATTGTATCATTCAGGTCCAATTACAGCAAATATCGCAATGAAGGGTCCATGATGGCCTACCAATTCTCAAGCAACATATCCATGTTGAACAATGTCGCGTATGATGCTGTTAACGCGGATACGTTGCTGGAGAATTGGGCCTCATCCGTAGACACTTCACTTCTTAGGAACATTTTTTTAAAACGCATTGCAAACTTCAGGTAATTCTTCATCATAAATAGTTGTCTAATAATATACTGCCAACGTGACTTCTCCCAAACAGTCAACTAAGTCAATCAAGGGTTCCTGGTCAACTAAGTCAAGCTATGAGAGAGAAAGTGATCAATTTATGATCCGGTGTAAGCACAGTGTATCCCCGGGTCGTTATGTCCCAGCGAGATTGAAATTGTGTTTTTGAAATGTTATGGGAATGAGTGATTAGGGAATAGTAACCAGATAAAGCTTTTGATTTGATTTTACACTAATGATTGCTTGGAAAGATAATAAAACAGTATTAACAAACACAAAATTACAATTAATCCTAAAAACCTAAATGCGTGCTGGAAAAGTGGAAATATGCAAAAAATAAACTACAGGGGGTGAAATTGAAACTTTTACAAACTTGAAATTAAAAGAAAATTTAAATTAAAAATAAAATTATTTTTTTGATTATTTTATTATTTAAAAACTAATTATTTAATAAAACTATTTAAAAAGTTAATAAAAATTAATTAAAGTTAAACTAAAAATGATTAGGATTACAAATTTAACCTAGAAAATTGAAAAATTAATTTCTAAACCTTTAAAATAACTTAAAAGAAATGTAAAAATTGAAAATAAATATTTTTATCTTTTTCTAAATTTAATATTAATTAATTACTAATTATATTAATTAAACTAATTTAACTAATTTAAATTATTAATAATACTACAAATGACTTAGAAAATTATGAAATATTTTATAAAACTAATTAACTAATACAGTAACCTTAAAAAATTATAAAACGTTTATAAAAACTAATATTACACTATTTTATTAATTATTTACTTAATTACTAATTAAAAACTATTTAAACTAATTTAATTAAGATAAATAGAAAATGAAAAGTAATAATTATAAAAATATTTTCTAAAAATACTAAATGAATTATAAAACCTAGGAAAAATATAAAAAAGTACTAGTGATTAAAATTAAAAAGTAGAGGATTTTATTTTTGGTTTTTCAATTAAAACTAATTTAAATAATATTAATTATTATAAATACTAAATTAACAGATAAAAATCTAAGAAAATTATTATAAATACTACAAGTGAACAGGAACTTATGAAAATTATAAAAATGAAAATTGCTTTTTGAAAAAGCTGAGCAATAAGCCAAATGGCTTAAATAGAAGCTATCACTTTTGTAAAAGTGATGATTTTATGATTTTTCTTTTTGAGAAATGTTATACTACTAAAAATAAGAGATTTTTGTGAAATCACTTTTTACAAAACTCAAAAATAAGCAGAATGAGTACTTATGTTTTTGACAGATGTTGTTTTTGGATTTTAGATTATGCAAAAGCTATGAACAAGCTACATACATGATCACAGAAGCTAAACAAGATAGAAATAATCTAAATGCACACAAATCAAACTAATGGAACTGAATAAGCACACAGAATAAGCACTAAATGAAAAATAAGCAACCCCAATGTTCACAGATACAAACAGACTAAATTGCTACCTTGCAAGCCTTGTGGGGCCCACAGGTGTGGTCAAAAGTCCAAGGAAGCTTTTGACCCAATAAGCTGAGCTTATGAGCTTTCCAAAAAGCTCAAACTCACACTGTGGGGTCCACTGGAGAGCTTTTGACAAGCTTGAGAAAAAGCTTGTATTCACTGAATTGCTCAGTGATCACAGAACATGGGACAAACAAAAAGCTAAGTGCAGCCCTATTGAATAAGCTAAAAAGCACAAAATAAGCCTTGGGCTTAAAAATATGGTTGATAAGCTTTCCAAAAAAACTCAGGTTCAGAAGGTGGGGCCCACTGATGAGCTCTATGTGAGCTTATGAAAATGGGTACAAGACTGTGACACAGGGCAAATTTATGAAAAAACCTTATTTAAAAGCTAATGGATAAGCAGTTTAACCTAAGAAAGAAAAATAAGCAAAAATACCCTAATGAAGATGACCAGTGAAATATTAATACCCAAAAAGATCAAATCCTAAATCTTAAAATTAAACTCTAGAGAAAATTGCCAAGTTTATTCAAAAACTTTTATCTGTCAATTTTGACTTTTTGATATTTGCAAAATGTTGACTTATGTGAACTTTGATCTAGATTTATTGACTGAGAATGATGAAATGAGTTGCAATGAAACTATCCTAAGCTAGGTTAACATATTTGAAGCAAGGATTAAAGATTTGAGGTCTCAAATCCTTACAGTGAATCAACAACAAAAGATCAAATTGGATTTTGACTTTTTAAAGAACAAGCACAAGTTTTATGATTTAATTGAACTAATAGTACCTAAATGAACATGTAGAGACTAAAAATACTAATCCAATTGACCTCTGAGTACACAAACTCAGCAAATCCAAACAACCCTATTCAATACTATTTGAGTGATTGATGAAGCAAATTGTAAATCAAAACTTAGGCACTGACTCCAATGTTTTTATTATGAAAACATGAGACCATAAGAGCACAAAACATCAACAACAACAGCATAATACATATGAAACCCTATTATGCTAGTTTGACTGTGAATTCCAATAATTTAGCAACTATATTAAACTAACTAACATATACCATACAAACATGAAAATGCATAAACAGAAGCATGTAACTTATTCCAAAATGAAATTGCCAAATTATGGAAAAGAGCTTACAAGAGCATCCAGCTGAGAAATAAGTAACCAAGGACCATTCACCACACCTAAAGGTTCTCCACAGAACCCCTAACCCATGGCCATCCAAAATACACCATGCTCCAGCAATCTACAATCTTCAACCTGTAAATTTTTATTTTTCACTGATTTTTTTTTTTTTGTATTTTTTTGTATTTTTGATTTTTAACTCTAGACTGAATTTTATGGTTTCTAAAAGCTTATTGAAGCTTTATGGGAGCTTATATGATCCTAAAAGTCCAAAGCAACAGCTACAAACAACATTATACTAACTTGAGAATTTCAAAGGTAAAATTTGCATAAACTGAACTTGGAAAGAAATACTGAATTTGATTATCAAAATGAGTTTGAATTACACTTAAAACACTTGCTACAATACTTGAAAGCTTGAAATTACAACTAAATTTGATAATTTAACTAATTCGACATGAAAACTACTATTATAAAACTACACAGCTTCTCTCTTGCTTCTTTCTTCTTTTATAAGGGCTTCTAGGGTCTTGTGGGGTCCACCTGAGCTTTCCCAGCTTCAATCTCATCCATTGGATCCTTTGAATTGATCCTAGCCGTTTAAATTGTTTTTGGCGCCAAAAGGTTGGAGCAATTTGCACTAATTTATAACAATTGGGGGTGGTGGGTTATGATGGTGGACAGAGGTGGTGGGTTTGGGCGGTTGAGGTGACTGGCAAGTGGGTGTTGGGGAGTGGTGAAACCACTGGTGGTTTTGCAGTGTGGAAGGGTGGTTTTGGGGGGAAGGGGTGAGTCAAAGGTGGGTTTGACCCCGTTTTGTTATAAGGGAGGGTTTTGGGCTGGTGAGGTGTGGGCCTGAGAATCATGGGCTAGCAAAAGAAAAAGGGTGGGTCTGTGTTTATTTTTGGACTGGATTTGGGATTTGTTTTGGGTTAGTAATAAAAAAAATGTCCGTTTGGTTCACTAGTTATCACAAGGACCAATGTTGTAATTTTCTGAAATTTGAAAGGTTGAATTTGCCAACTTTCCCAAAGTATTCCAAGGGTGATTTCTTGCCAATTGTGAATAGTACAAGGTCCTTTGTTGACTTTTCCAATTTTGAAATTTCCAGGGACTAAAACTGCCAAATGTGAAACTTGAGGGACCAAACTTGTAATTTCACCAAAATTTTCACCCAAGGACTATTTTTGCCAAAGTTTCATAAGACAAGGACCATAATTGTAATTTTCCAAAAGATTTTAATCCCAGGGGCTATTTTTGACACTTTTGCAAAGTTCAGGGACTAAACTTGTAAACTTTTGAAACTTTTTGTCAAAGGACTAATTATGTCAACTTGTGATTTTCTAAGGACTTTGGTTTACTTTTCTTTCAAAATTAATGCTCAGGGACTAGATTTGACAAGTTTTGAAAGTTGAGGGACTGAAACTGCCAATTGTGCAAACTTTGTTCGTTTTTCATTTGTTTTCAAAAATTTTGCATCTAAAACATATAAAACACAACCCTGGGATATTTTCAGTATTTTGATGCATATTTGGGTGTTTTTGGATGTTTTGGCAGTTCAGATGATACAAAAATGATGAGTATTTACACACTCATCACAACGTTTCACTTTTACAATCCTTAAATTTTTCTTTTCTTTGTTCCAGTTTCTCTGCCCCTGTTGGAATGGTCAAACTTAGCACAGTTGCCAAGGTCACACAAGTTCAGGTACAACCGTTGTTTGGTCATCAATTCTAAAATAACAAGTTTCTTGCGGGTCTGTCATTTTTTGCACTTAATGTTAACCCAAAAAAATTACACATATATTGCCACACAACCGTATTAATTTACGATTTTCTTACACCTATAGATATCAATCAACGAATAAAAAAACATCGAACAGAACATGCATTAGACAACACATGCTTAAACAACCTTATACTTAACAAGTGTGAAACCTACAATGCTTTACTACATTAATTACATGTCAAATAAATAATTGTTCAAATGTAGGATACTTCACTCTTTAACTTTTCCTCACGAATGACTTTAGTCATAACTTATCTTTTTATACATGTTCAATTATCTATTTTATATACTTTAAAAAACTTTGTTCTGCAACCTAAAATTTCTTTTTCTTTTGAGTATGTCACCCACTCCAAAAGACTCACCCTTGCTGCTTGGAATGGTTTTCTTCTATTGAATCTTACAGCCTTTACTGTTAACTGTATGTACTTTTTTATACACTTACATTGGGCTGTTACTAATGTGGATGCTAGATTACCATATACTAATGATGGATCTAAACACACACCTTGTGTTAGAGATACTTTGAGTAATGTTGTTAAGCACGCGGAATTTACTTAGCAACACTTAGAAGATTGTTTATGTGATGTATTGTGAATGAGAACAGTAGTATGTAACACAAAGCTTCAATATTATTAATGATAATAATACGAGTGATCTTAGCTATCACTAGGGTTACACCTTGAAGCTCTCTA
>LBNU01023671.1:58334-81445 GCA_014162995.1 Artemisia annua
ACCCTAGATCTGTTTACTCAGTCAATTGTAACCGAGGGTGTTATAAATGTGAGAGAGAAAGAGAGGATTATGTTGAAGTGTGTGAAGTGTGTTGGAGAAGCTTTGTATATATTATAGAAAGAGAGGATTACGTTGAAGTGTGTGAAGTGTGTTGGGTAAGCTTTGTATATATTATAAGTTTAAAAATGATTAAAAGTATTAAAAGTATAAAAACTAAAAGTATAAAAAGTACATTAAAAGTCTAAAAACTAAAAGTATTAAAGGTACATTTGTAGTGTATTTTGTATTTAAAAAGTCGCCCAAAGAGTACATATGGTAAGATGTAAGGTTTTCAAGATCAGGATCCTACCCAGGATCGTTTTCTTCTTTGCAATTAAGCACGTGATCGTAAGATCGGATCGGGATCTTAAGATCCTACTATAATGTCATTTTCTTAATAGTTTTTGTAGTATTATACAAATTTACAAATTATTATATATCATAGACACAAAATTATATGAATGTTTCATCGAAAATGTTGTCCTAAATAATGGTTATGAAATGTTTAATAAGATTAACATGTTGTTTTTTAAATTCTACAAAAAACTAATCTAGAAATTTGCAGCTTTTTAGTTTGTTATCCGAGAAAAGTAGGATCGGATCAGATGAGTTCTTAAGATCCTATGGTCAAGATCGGGATCCTTTAAGATCTTAAGCTTTCAAAGATCCTATGTAAGATCCGGATCGTTTTTGCTTTGCACTATCGTAAAATCATAAGATCCTAAGATCAGGATCGGAATCCTGAGAACCATGGTAAGATGTACTTGGTGGGGACACCCCTAGGGACACTTGTCACAATAGTATGAAATCCGCCCAAGTTTTTTGTCTTAGTTAACAAAACCTAATGCACATGACCCATGTGAATTAGCCATTATCACCGGTCATGCATGGTTTCGATTACACTATAAGCCACTACAACCCAAATGCACATGACCCATGACCCATGTTAATTACCCATTATCGATCACCAGTAATGTATTGGTTGATAACATGACACTATATATATAAGCCACTACAACCCAATGCACATGACCCATTACCCATGTTTAGTTACCAATTGTCAACAGTCATGGATGTGTCGTAACTCGTAACATGACGACACTCTAAGCAACTATAACCCAACGCATATGATCCATATGATGTTAAATACCTATTAATGAATGTGACCAGTGATAACCTAATGCACATGACCCATGACCCATGTGAATTAGCCATTATCACTGGTCATGCATGTTGCACCGGCTTGGTAGGTGTATACCGTTTGTCACAGACACTAAGAAGCAAATATTCAGGGACCACTCGATCATGTTATCGGGGATCGAGAAAGTTTGAACTCGGCTTGAGCTTGACTCGAAAAGCTCGATTTATCTGTAAATATGTGTTTTCGTACACATCTTAAAATTGAAATATAATACAACCTAAGAATTGATTTCGGTTCGACTATTGTTGAAAAAACAAAGGAACTGTATGGGAAATGAGAATTGAAAGGTATGTTGAAATTCCATGTCATTTAGATCATAAAAAAGAATGGAATTCAGTATACCAACATACGTAACCCTTCTTAGTTCCCGCTACAGCTCCTTTTGTCATTTCAACTCCCTTTGAGCAAAGGCCTGCACCAGGTGCATTGCTAGATTGTTGAGAAAACAAAAGGAACTGTATGGGAACTGAGAATGGGAAGGTATGTTGAAATTCAGACTCATTTAGATCATAAAAAAGAATGGAATGCAGTAAACCAACATACGTAACCCTTCTCAGTTCCCGCTACAGCTCCTTTTGTCGTTTCAACTCCCTTTGAGCAAAGGCCTGCACCAGGCGCATTGCTAGATTGTTGAAAAAACAAAAGGAACTGTATGGGAACTCAGAATGGAAAGGTATGCTGAAATTCCAGACTCATTAGATCCTAAAAAAGAATGGAATGCAATAAGCCAATATACGTAACCCTTCTCAGTTCCCGCTACAACTCCTTTTGTCGTTTCAACTCCCTTTGAGCAAAGGCCTGCACCAGGCGCATTGCTAGACTGTTGAAAAAATAAAATGAACTGTATGGGAATTGAGAATGGAAAGGTATGTTTAAATTCCGGACTCAAAGTTTTACAAACTCACTTCCTGCATATCAAGAATACATCATACATATATATAAAGCTAACAGAGTGATACAAACAATCTACAAATGTTAAGTAAAGAATAGAGTCTAAGTAACATCACTCATCTTGAATGCGATAATGAAGGAGTGTGGCCTGTCATAAACAATAAATACTATATCATTATCGCATTGAAGACATCTCAATGATCAGGACAGATCTATCTAACGTTGCAGAAAGGTTCTATTGCTTTGTTTTTTGGACACCGTCAAAAAAGGTTTGTGTGCGCTTGATCACTAGCTTTGGCACTTTCAAGAATGTATTTTCATTGTCGGGACAAAAGTTTTAATCAAGGTACATTATTGAAAGAGCCAAAGCTTGTGATCAAGATCAACTACACAAACGGTAGTAGACGTTTTCTAAATTAAGCAATGGAACCATCTACAACGCTAGATAGATCTGCCATAATTATTAAGCTTTAAGTTATTATAAAACAGATTCTTACTATCATTTATATTGCTCCCTTAGATGTGATGAACATACATATTAATTATGTAGATTCTACGACATTAGAGAGCTAATCGTGCATGATTGAAATCAGTTTAAATTTATATTAACAATGCAATGAACTACCATCCTTTCTACCCTAGCCAACAACAACATATTATTCAGCCTTGAATCTCTAACCTACCAACATGCTGGAAGACGAAGACACCAAATTCGAGCATCGAACCTAGAAATTATACTTGATAATTGTTTCTGTATTTTGACAAAGAGCAAAGATGAATCAACAATGGACGAACAACACTAAAACAAGTTTATGTTCACACTTGAAAGTGGTGTCTGTTCATCCATCGTTGATACTTCTTCCATCTTTGATACTTGGATGTTTTAGCCTAAATATTCGCACACACATCCGCCACTTTTCTTCCTTATTCTCTCAATACAAATGCAACATAATTCTTATAACAGATAGTCAACCTAAGCCTAAGATAAAATAAGCTAATCCAAGCAAACCTTAATATCTCTTTTGCTCTAATTATTCGCAAAAACAACACAACATGTTCTTCCTTATTCTCTCAATACAAATGCAACGCAATTCTTATAAAAGAGAGTCAACCTAAGCCTAAGAATAAATAGCTCTAAGGGGGTATACGGGACCAAATAGCTGAGATTTGGGGATGCCAATAAGCCTATGTTATTTTAAGTGGATGAGCTAATAAGCCAACAAACAGTGAGCTTATTAACTTTCCCAAAACATATAAGCCGATAACCACACAAAATAAGCTAATCCAAACACACCTTAACATCTCTTTTGCTCAAATTATTCGCAAAAACAACACCACATAAATCTAATACATAAACTAACAAGTTTCTAACAAATGTAAGACAAAACTGAGAAAGACAGGATCAATACCCTAGATCTGTTTACTCAGTCAATTGTAACCGAGGGTGTTATAAATGTGAGAGAGAAAGAGAGGATTATGTTGAAGTGTGTGAAGTGTGTTGGAGAAGCTTTGTATATATTATAGAAAGAGAGGATTACGTTGAAGTGTGTTGGATAAGCTTTGTATATATTATAAGTTTAAAAATGATTAAAAGTATTAAAAGTATAAAAACTAAAAGTATAAAAAGTACATTAAAAGTCTAAAAACTAAAAGTATTAAAGGTACATTTGTATTTTAGTGTATTTTGTATTTAAAAAGTTGCCCAAAGAGTACATATGGTAAGATGTAAGGTTTTCAGCATCAGGATCCTACCCAGGATCGTTTTCTTCTTTGCAATTAAGCACGTGATCGTAAGATCGGATCGGGATCTTAAGATCCTACTATAATGTCATTTTCTTAATAGTTTTTGTAGTATTATACAAATTTACAAATTATTATATATCATAGACACAAAATTATATGAATGTTTCATCGAAAATGTTGTCCTAAATAATGGTTATGAAATGTTTAATAAGATTAACATGTTGTCTTTTAAATTCTACAAAAAATAATCTAGAAATTTGCAGCTTTTTAGTTTGTTATCCGAGAAAAGTAGGATCGGATCAGATGAGTTCTTAAGATCCTATGGTCAAGATCGGGATCCTTAAAGATCTTAAGCTTTCAAAGATCATATGTAAGATCCGGATCGTTTTTGCTTTGCACTATCGTAAAATCATAAGATCCTAAGATCAGGATCGGAATCCTGAGAACCATGGTAAGATGTACTTGGTGGGGACACCCCTAGGGACACTTGTCACAATAGTATGAAATCCGCCCAAGTTTTTTGTNGGTCAATTGTAACCGAGGGTGTTATAAATGTGAGAGAGAAAGAGAGGATTATGTTGAAGTGTGTGAAGTGTGTTGGAGAAGCTTTGTAAATATTATAGAAAGAGAGGATTACGTTGAAATGTGTGAAGTGTGTTGGATAAGCTTTGTATATATTATAGGTTTAAAAATGATTAAAAGTATTAAAAGTATAAAAACTAAAAGTATAAAAAGTACATTAAAAGTTTAAAAACTAAAAGTATTAAAGGTACATTTGTTTTTTAGTGTATTTTGTATTTAAAAAGTCGCCCAAAGAGTACATATGGTAAGATGTAAGGTTTTCAAGATCAAGATCCTACCCAGGATCGTTTTCTTCTTTGCAATTAAGCACGTGATCGTAAGATCGGATCGGGATCTTAAGATCCTACTATAATGTCATTTTCTTAATAGTTTTTGTAGTATTATACAAATTTACAAATTATTATATATCATAGACACAAAATTATATGAATGTTTCATCGAAAATGTTGTCCTAAATAATGATTATGAAATGTTTAATAAGATTAACATGTTGTTTTTTAAATTCTACAAAAAATAATCTTGAAATTTGCAGCTTTTTAGTTTGTTATCCGAGAAAAGTAGGATCGGATCAGATGAGTTCTTAAGATCCTATGGTCAAGATCGGGATCCTTTAAGATCTTAAGCTTTCAAAGATCCTATGTAAGATCCGGATCGTTTTTGCTTTGCAGTATCGTAAAATCATAAGATCCTAAGATCAGGATCGGGATCCTGAGAACCATGGTAAGATGTACTTGGTGGGGACACCCCTAGGGACACTTGTCACAATAGTATGAAATCCGCCCAAGTTTTTTGTCTTAGTTAACAAAACCTAATGCACATGACCCATGACCCATGTGAATTAGCCGTTATCACCGGTCATGCATGGTTTCGATTACACTATAAGCCACTACAACCCAAATGCACATGACCCATGACCCATGTTAATTACCCATTGTCGATCACCAGTAATGTATTGGTTGATAACATGACACTATATATATAAGCCACTACAACCCAATGCACATGACCCATTACCCATGTTTAGTTACCAATTGTCAACAGTCATGGATGTGTCGTAACTCGTAACATGACGACACTCTAAGCAACTATAACCCAACGCATATATATATATATGGTTTCGCACAATCAACAATATGTATGATGTATGTTAGTAAGTCGTGTTTCAACTAGTGAATTGTATGTTAGTAAGTCGTAACTTACTTACAAGCTCGAGAACTCAACAATAACTCGAGTCCAACTTATATAAGTTTGAGCTCAACTCATTAAACATTTCGAGCTCATTTGATAGACTTTCAATTTCCAAAATATCCAAAATTTTAATATAGCGCTCAAGATCCCGCCCCTTAATTTTCCCCAAAATTTCAATCTCCCGCTCAAGATCCCACCCCTTTTTCACTCAAAATCAAAACACTAACACTAGTCATTTCTATCTTCTCTCTATTCATCTCTTCTCCTTCTCTCTAGAACCAACTCACACCACTGCCACACTTCACCGCCTTATCTCGCCGTCGTTCCACCAACCATCGCTCCTCCACGCCATCATCGTCATCAAGACAAGGGAACTGTATGGGTGAGTTTGTTTGCTTCGGTTGTTTGGTTTGAGATAACCACCACATCCACCACCATCATAGTCAAGCCACCATCACCCTCATCTCACCTATCCTACTTTGTTCATGGGTATGCTCAAACACATATTTAATTTATATTTTCTTAAATGTGTAATCGAATATAAAATGATTTATATTGATTTTCGTGGATTAAAACTAGCCTAAAACATATTTTTGATTATAAATTCGTGTGGTGGTAATCGTTGCAGGTAGACTTATTAAGACGACATAGTTTTCATGTTTATTGGAATGGAGACAATCGACGTGTTCTAAGAGGCCACTGTTTTGCTCGTAAAGGGAGTCTTAATTGGTTTCCACTCCGGGAGGATGTTGCTGAACAGTTGGAGTTTGCTTATCGCAGCCGCGTAAGTGATCTATTAAAAGATTAACATAACATCTTTTATATAGGAAATTAACTCAAATATGGTTGCTTTTTGTGACACTGTTTCATTTGTACCAAATGTGCGTGATTTGCTTGCTTGGTAATGTGTTTGACATTTATTCGTTCCAGGTTTGGCACTGCAGAACATTTCAACCATCTGGATTATTTGTTGCTCGAGTTGATATGCAAGGGTCTACCCCGGTATGTTGGTTTTTAATGCTAAACTTATATTTGGGACATCTAATTTTGTCGTCTTTTATGTTAGCATTAAGCACGTTACTTGTTTCTTGTCGGGGCTACATGCTATTTTCACGGGTGAGGATGATACATGGGATGCCTGGCTAAAAATTCGCTTATAGTGTAAGAAACCAAGGCACTAATAATGCTGCATAAATTGAGGCGTGGATATGCTCCATCTCAGTCACCAAAAGCCAACCCATGTATATTTTTACTATTTCATGTTTGGCAGATCTTATATTATGCAACATTATTAGTGTCTTGGTTTCTTACAGTTCATAACATATGTTTATAGGATGAGTTACGTCAGCAGAAATGGACGATTATTATTCACAGGTAAAACTAATGGTGTAGTGTATTGTGGATCAAAGGAAGGGAAAACAAAGACTGAGAATCTCCATATGATGAGATTAGATCATTGGCAGATAAACTTGTAAATTTGACTGCAAATTCTATTATCATGCTTATATACCAACAGCATTAACTGTGTACTAGCCGTACTAACTTTTAATACCAACATTTCCCATATTTTTTTTGCAGAAAGAAGCTGATGAAAAGATCAAGTAAGGAACCTTGAATGTTGATGATGGCACTGATGCCATGACAGTTGTGTTTGGTAAGGAAAATGGAGGTTATGCAAGAGGAGTGGGAAGTGGAGTTACATATAAGAGGTATTTTAATCTTCCTCGAAGCAGAAAAGAAACTGATGAAAGACTTGAGTTACATCAAACTCTACTTGATAATGAGAGACGCGAGCGTCAAAAAAAAGATCTACTGGTCAAGCAACTGTCCAACGAGATGTCAGAAAAAAATCCTGGACTAAAATTAGTACCAACGAAGCGAAAACATTTGGTCTAGTGAAACCTTGCAAAAGCAAGCTAAGGCGGCGAAGAGTCAACAGGTTTTAACTTATGGTAGTTGAGAATTTGATTATATACGATATTACAATTGAATCTAACTATCTTATAATAGAGGAAGGCCTACTATTAATAGAAATACTTAAAATTAAGCAATACAACATCTAAACCTATAAGTACAACAACCAATACTACTTATAGAAATTTCACTCATATTTAGTTCTAACATACAATTAATACTAACATTAAATACAATAAATAAAACATTATGTACATTAAATACAATTAATTAGCTGGTCAATAAATACAATTAATGCACTTCTTAAAACACCCCTTAAATAAGAAATACAAATTATCAAGCATATTGTGCAACCAACTTAAACACAATTAATAAAGCACATTATACAAATATTCAAGCCCGAACGGGCAACGGGCTAAATGGGCTCAAGCCCGAACGGGCACGGGCCAAACGGGCTCGACCCTGAACGGACACGAGCCAACGGCTCGAGCCCAAACGGACACGAGCTAAACGAAAATTTTGATACCCGTAAATTTATTGTCAAAAAGAACATAATAAACTAAAATACATGATTCACTGGAAAATTTTATTTCAGGGTACCCGCCGCCGCAACGCGCGGGTACCCTGCTAGTATATATTTGGTTCATTTATATACATTCGAGTTTTATTCAATTTGAAATACAATTGTATATATTATCTTCATTTATGTACATTCTGTTTTATATATATACTAGCAATAGTAACTCTGCTCCAGCAGTACTAACCTAGTACTAGCAGTACTAACATTATTGGTCACTCTTTGTTTAATTTGATGTGTGACTAAATATTACAAAATGCCACCTAAACTAAAAATTCATGTGACCATTGAATGAATATTAGTCACACAAAACACACATGTCTGCACTTTAAACATCATATGGTCACACTTATTAACACTTTTGGCCACTGTTTGCTTAATTGTATGTGACTAAATACAAAAAAAAAACATGCGTTGTGTGACTAAATATTACAAAACGTCACACAAACATAAAATTCATGTGGCCATTGGATGATCAATAGTCACACAAAATACACATGTCTGCACTTTAAACAGCATATGGTCACACCTATTATCACTTTTGGCCACTGTTTGCGTAATTGTATGTGACTAAATACCCAAATGCTTTGTGTGACTAAATATTACAAAAGGCCACGCAAACATAAACTTCATGTGGCCAATGGATGATCAATAGTCACACAAAATACACATTTCTTCATTTTAAACAGCATATGGTCATACTTATTAACGCGTTTGGCCACTGTTTGTTTAATTGTATGTGACTAAATACCCAAAAAAAACATGCTCTGTGTGACTAAATATTACAAAAGGCCACGCAAACATAAACTTCATGTGGCCATTGGATGATCAATAGTCACACAAAATACACATTTCTTCACTTTAAACAGCATATGGTCACACTTATTAAGATTTTTGGCCACTTTGTTTTAAATTGTATGTGACTAAATATCCAAAAAAAACATGCTTTGTGTGACTAAATATTACAAAAGGCCACGCAAACATAAACTTCATGTGGCCATTGGATGATCAATAGTCACACAAAATACACATTTTTTAACATTAAACAGCATATGGTCACACTTATTAACACTTTTGGCCACTTTGTTTTAAATTGTATGTGACTAACTCCCAAAAAACAACACCCATTGTGTGACTAAATCATCATAAACGTCACATTTATTGTATATTTATGTGGCCACAAGACGGGAAATAGTCACACAAAATACACATTTACTAGAAAGAATCATCTCAAATGTCACATATATTATATATTTATGTGGACAAAGGAAGAACAATAGTTACTCTCAAAAAACATTCGTGTGACTATAAGGTGTTTACGGTCACTGATACTGACTAATCCAACAAAACGTGTGCCTAATTTGTCACACATATTCGGGGTTTTGGTGTCTCTTTTTTGATAGGAAAGGCCACAAACTCAACTATGTGACCATATGCCACCTACGGTGGCGGCACCTTTGGTGACACACAACGAAAAAAACGTGTGTGACTATATGCATATCGTCACACATTTCTGGCGTGACCAATAGCATATTCTGTACCAGTGTCAGCAGAAACAACTTCTCTATAAAATATCTTCTTTTGGTCAACTCGTCTTCAGTAAATATCTTCAAGTTTAACTTTCCAACCGACTCACATTAACTTGCATTAACTTCTAATTAAAGTTTGACCAAGCCTATAAAGAGGGCCTCAAATCACAATCAACACAAATCAACCATTCTCTAAATCCCAATTACTCATTCAAAACTTTCATCAGCAGTAACACCATGAACCCTAACCCTGATATCATTTAAATTGAATTCAATTCTTCATCTGATTCCTCTGAATTGAACAATGTCCCACTACCCAGACCTTTCAAACCACGATACGGTTGTAGAACCAAGGAACAAGCCCGAAAGAAAAAGCATAATGTAAGTGCTCCTCCTCTTCCTTCTTCTTCTGAGGAAGTTGATGAAGATGTTTCACACCTTCCACGCTGGGTGTATGATTCAGAGGCCGAGGATGATACAAGGCGATTAGAGAAGGTGTTCCAAGAAGAGCTTCAGAAGGCTGCATCATCTCTTAGCCAAATACCAGTGCCTGGGTCTTTTCAACCATCTCAATGACTTCCAAAGCCACTCAAGCAAGTATTAGGACTTTTTTGTCGAAAGAAGTGGGACACTCAAATGCAAGTCAGAGGAGTGCACAAGAGTATGCCTGACTTGAAGGACAAAGGCAAAAGGCCTATGGAGTAGATGGATTTGGTGTTTGGTGTAATTGAAACCTGCTTTTGTAATGTTGCATCTACGAATGCAAACTTTATTATATAATAAAATTGCAAGTTCCTTCTTATTTCCTGCTGATTGCTCTTGTTTGTCAGCAAAAATGTTAGTACATACAGAAGCTGTACTATACAAAACTAATACACAAATGTTACAACAATTATCCTAAAATTGTACAACAATAAGCCTCCCCTTAGGCATAAGCCTCCCCTTAGGTTTAATCCTCCCCTCAAACAAAGCAATCAAGGATTAAGCATCCCAATGTGGACTACTAAAGACCTAGCTTAATCACTGTCACTGTAAGCTTCCAACACAAATGGAGAATCCCTTGGGTACCAAAGACCTAGCTTAAGCTGGCCTTTAAGATACTTGAAGATTTTCTTAACTGCATTTAAGTGGGAAGTCAATGGTGTGACTTGGTGTCTTGAACAAGCACTGACTGCAAATGTGATATCTGGCCTTGAAGCTGTCAAATACATAAGTGAACCTATCAAGGATCTATAGTGGTGAACGTTAACAGCTTCATCTGGTTCATTCTGATTTTTAGGCTTTGGAGGTTCATATGGTGTAGTTGCAGTCCTCACATTCTCCATGTCAAATTTCTTAAGTATGTCTTTCACATACTTGTCCTGACTGATAAAGATCCCCTTAGGCTTTTGTTTGACTTGCAAGCCTAAGAAGAATGTAAGTTCTCCCATGGCACTCATCTCAAATTCACTCTTCATTAAAGTCTCAAATTCTCTGCACCAAGCTTCCTTAGTGGAACCAAAGTGATATCATCTACATAGACTTGAACAAGAATAATATCCCTCGAATTCTTCTTGATGAAGAGTGTTTTATCAATAGCACCTTTTCTATAACCATGCTTCAATAGGAAATTTGATAATCTTGCATACCAAGCCCTTGGTGCTTGATGTAGTCCATAGAGAGCTTTCACAACCTTCTACACCATCTTAGGGTTCTGAGGGTCCTCAAATCCCTTAGGCTGAGTTACATAAATTTCCTCATCAACCTTGCCATAGAGAAAAGCACGCTTGACATCCATTTGATAGACTAAAAATCCCATATAAGAGGCAAAGGCCAAAAATAGTCTTATGGCCTCAACCCTTGCCACTGGTGCAAAAACTTCATCATAGTCAATGCCCTCTTCTTGTCTGAAACCTTGAGCAACCAATCTAGCTTTGTTTCTTACCACAATACCTCTAGTATCCCTCTTGTTCTTGAGAATCCATTTTGTTCCAATAGCTATCTTTCCATCAGGTAGAGGCACAAGTATCCATACTTCTTGATTCTTGAATTGTTGCATTTCTTCTTGCATAGCCTCAACCCAACTTGGATCTCCAAGAGCTTGTGCTACACTAGATGGTTCAACTTGAGAGAGAAAGCAGGCAAATAGACAATGTTTATAATCTGTGTGATTGTCCCTTTGCTGACTGGAGATATAGGTAATAAAAGCACATTCACCAAACTTTGTCTTTTTCATAGTGCTTTTTGTTTGAACAGTTGCATTGGGATCTCCAAGAATCTGAGATTGAGGATGAATTGTGTTTATCCTCTTAGTGGCAGTAGGATTGACTTTTTTTTTGGGTAAAGGGGAGTAATCCTGCACCCTGGTAAATATATTAAACCAAAAACGTTTAAGTACAATGGATATGGGTGAAATCCCATATCTCAGCCCGTTACATAGGCGATAAAGCTTACATAACAAGGTAGACAGCTAAAAAGCTTGAAAATAACTAGTGCTTATGAGATGCCATAAGCACTTACAACTCAAGAAATAGCACAAACAAGCTAACCAGCAGCTAGCGTGAAAGATGAACTTCCACCTGTATTTGGATTAGCCAAATCTTCATTCACATGTGTGACCTGTTCTCCATCTTCCTCATCATCGTTCACCAATGCAGCATAAGAATTAGATGTAGTAACAATACCTTCCTTAGAAGTAGAACTAGTAGACTTCAACTTAGACGACGTTGTATGCACGTTAGGCCGAGTATTAGCTCCCTTCGTTGGTTCACTATTAGTCTTCTTTGGCTCATACCTGAAATTCTGTTTGATTGAAGTACTAGCAAAATGACTACCTTTAGCAGACTCGGCTTTACCTTTGTTCTTCTTATGACTCACCTTTTGGAAACCATCATTGGCAGGCACAGTAGAAGGCTTAGCAACATTTGAAGTAGTAGCAACATGATGATTGACTACTTTATTAGGGCAATGATCATGGATGTGGCCAAAAATCTTTCACAACGTACACCTGGGAGGCCTCCATTCATACTCAACTCGGATAGTATCTTTAGTAAAACCATCCCCTATAAGAGAGGGGACACCAATAGTAACAACCTCTACGAGCTCAGCCTCTGAACTAACCTCAATTAAGCACCGAGCAAAACTACTCCTACCCCAAGAATCCTTACACATAGAGCTCGTATACGAATCAAGCATAATAGGCTTGCCAATAAATGAAGCAATTAAGTTAATATCATCCTCTTCAAACACTTGAATAGGAACATCATGTAATTTAACCCATACCGGAATACAAGTGAGCTCTTCCTTACACAACCTAGTATCAATTGACCATTTCTTAAGAATGATCGGCGATTTACGTATCTTCCAAGGGCCCCCTTCCAAAACTGCTTCTAAACCAGACTGAGTATCGAATTTAAAAAAGAAAAAGCCTTTTTCATTCATCATAATTTTTTTCAAACCATATTTAGCCCAATTATTCTTAACATAGTACTCAACCACTGGAAATGCCATTCTATTACCAATAAAGTAACCATATACGGTATGTTCAAGACGTGCACTAACCTTTTCAACCACACTACGTGGAATAGAAACGTTAACTCCTTCACAAACTGAATCAGCAACCATTGTATCTTTGNGCCTTTTTCATTCATCATAATTTTTTTCAAACCATATTTAGCCCAATTATTCTTAACATAGTACTCAACCACTGGAAACGCCATTCTATTACCAATAAAGTAACCATATACGGTATGTTCAAGACGTGCACTAACCTTTTCAACCACACTACGTGGAATAGAAACGTTAACTCCTTCACAAACTGAATCAGCAACCATTGTATCTTTGATACTGTCCTCAGAATTAGAAATTGTTGCGTTCGTATTCATCTCATAAGCCACAAGTAAACCACTCATAGCTTCATGCACCTTTGAACGAGTATCACTATCCAAATTAGACCATATTGGATATTTACCAGCTTCAAGCTCCGTAAGGAATAAATCAATATCAGAGGTTGAATTCAGCGAGACATCAAACACCAATTTAATAAAATCATGTTTGCTTTTGATAGAATTAGGCTCAATAGAAGAACCAGTACCCACGTTCAATTGGGATGATTCAGCAGCAATCAGTCCTATGGAATTCTCAACCTGAACATGAGGAGATGTACCATAAGAATTTGCAGTTATAGGCTGTGTCACCACACCTGTAACATCCTTAGGCTTCTTATGTTTCCTCATAGTCACCTTCGACAAATCAATAGCAGCACTCAATTCTACAACATTCACATTAACAGGTTGTGTTAATGTACTATTCCCCTCTCCCAAACTTGCCATCAATACAAACAAGAACCTTCCCAATATATTGTAGAAAACCAGGAACTCGCTAAGTCTGTTGCAGAACCAATAAAACCCTAGTATAGACTAGGGTTTATAATCGTTGAAGCATAATAATTAACCCATACAATCGTTATGTATTGATGGAGGAATGATAGGCTTAATAATTAAAGTAAACCAACTCTAACAGAATCAGTAAACCAAATCGTTAAAGAATGTTCCAATCAGTCCCGACAAATAAACCCTTACAACTCGACTTAAAAACCTAACCTTAATGATTCAAGCAACGGATCTGAATGGAGGTTATGATAGAACAGAATGTTAATCACTTCCTAGACACAGATCGCAACAACAAACAATCAGTTTAGGTAAATAAAATCGAATATGGGAAAACCCTAAAAGTCGACCAAACCAAAAAAAAAACCCTAAACACAGTAATTGAGACCACGATCTGATCAAGGGGATGAAAAAACACGAATGTTAACCACCCACAAAAGCAAATCGTCGCAAAAAAACCAGGAATAGAGGAGATTTTTGGAAAAAACGATTAAGGGTTTGTTAGGGTTAGGATCGCCAAAGGGATAGTTTAACTATTCGCCAAATTTCTCGCTATTTGGCAGTAGGATTGACTTCTACATTGGATGAAAGGTTGTTGAGTATGGGAGCAAAGTCATCATCATATGAAGAGGAGTTGAAAATCCCATTACTTTGTTGATGATTACCAAGATCTGAGGGACTTGGATATCTTGTAAGGGGTTCTGCAAAGCTCAATGGTTGACCAGTAGGAATGAATGAAGGATCAGCAGAAACAGATATGCCAGTGGGAACCCCATCAGCAGAATTGGCGTTAGCAGCAGTTGGAACACCATCAGCAGTAACTGAATTGCTATCAGCAGAATCCAGTTTCCTGCGGGCATCTTCAGCAAATTGACTCAAGAGCTCCTCAGTATCTTTTGCAAATTCAAAACCAAACTTTTCAGCAGCTTCCTTTGCAACATGTTCCTATCTAAGAATGCTAGCAAGATCCTCTGCATAAGTTGAATCATCTTCATCCATACCAGAGGCATCTTTGACTTGGGAACCTGAAAAATTGTTAGAAGGGAAAGAAGTAACAACAATAGTTTGTTCATCACACTATGAGTTAGAGTCAGAGTCATCATCCATGGTACCTGCAGTGTTAGCTTGGGATTCTGGTGTACCTGCAGAAGGATTAGTTTTAAACCTAGTGTAACCCAAATGATCAGTTAAATAATCAAGATCAAAATACCAATCATGACCTCCACCCTGAACATTAGGTTTATCTTCAAGAAATCTCAGGTTAAGTGTTTCTTCTATCCTTTTGCCAGATATATTATACACCCTGTAAGCCTTACTATAAGCTGAATAACCCACAATGTATCCCTCATCAGCTTTCCCTTCAAACTTTCCCAAGTGGTCACTGGTATTAAGAATAGTCACATGACACCCAAAAGGCTTAAAGTAACTAATGGTAGGAACTTTCCCAGTCAGTAGTTCATAAGGTGACCTGTTGTGAGGTCTAGTAATCAATACCCTGTTCAAAACATAGCAAGCAGTGCTAACTGCTTTAGTCCAAAACATAGTGGGTAGCTTAGAGTCGGCAAGCATAGATCTTGCTGCTTCTAAGAGGGTTCTATTTAATCTTTCAGCAACCCCATTTTGTTGTGGGGTTCTGGGATTGCTATAGTCCCTTTTAATTCCCTTAGACCCACAGAGTTCAATTAATTTAGCATTTTTAAACTCTGTCCCATTATCACACATTATACCTTTAACCTTTTTGTTTAGCTGGTTTTCAACAAGGGCCATAAATTCTTTAAGAGTATGAAAAGTTTCATCCTTAGTTCCTGATAATGTACCCTCCGAATAGGTCGAAGGACTCCCCTTCGGTCCTGCTCGAAACCTACATAATCGCAGGCTCTGGCTAGCCTCCTAACAATTTCATTGGCGTAAAATTAGTCATCAATGACCTAGTTACCAGATGGGAATTCGCCAGTCGAAGGATTAAACCCTTCGGGGTATCCTTCGATGAAATGTAAGGACGGAATAATGCCAAGTCCAAACATGGGGAAGACCAAGTCTAACCCACGTCTCATCTCCCTCCTTAGCTTTCCCGCTAAACCAGGAGGAGTGGGACATTAACCCCTAGCGGTTGCCATTTATCATGGGACGCCCCCATGATCTCCGAAAAAGGTGTATGCACTCTCCAAGCTGTTTTTCTCCCCTATAAATAGCATGGACGATCTACAAGTCTGGTATGCAATATTAACAACCCTACTTTACTATACTTTCACTAAACCTTTCATACCAAATACTTATTCACACGCCGGAGGTGGTTCGCAGGGCCCAACCCTTGCGCAATCACTTAACGTAGTGTCTTTGTATTTCTTATTTTCAGGTTAGACACAAGCTTGGCTCAACCACAACATCCCCTATATCCTTTGATCACCATCGAAGGCCTGGTCGTGCAAATTATTGTACAATCAGTGGCGCCATCCATGGGACCCGCTACAATTGGTCTCGTTATTCCAAGCAAATAACCAGTCAAACACACTCACTACTTTTCCGGCATGAATCAAGAAAGAGAAGTTTCACCCCCACCGGGTTTCTCGACTTTAACTCTAATACCAGTAACCGACGCTAACAGTCTTCCGCCAATAACGGCGTCCACCTTCACCACACGATCTCACCCTGAAATAATGCCCAATCACCGTGCATCAACATCAGCTAACCCAGAACCTGTTGTTAGCCCTGCCTTTGTTGAGGCTAATTACGAAGAGCTAGAATCTTTGTTAAGGGCTCGAAGGAGACAAGTTCGGAACACAGAGATGCGAAAGGAGTTGGAATACTNCTTTAACTCTAATACCAGTAACCGACGCTAACAGTCTTCCGCCAATAACGGCGTCCACCTTCACCACACGATCTCACCCTGAAATAATGCCCAATCACCGTGCATCAACATCAGCTAACCCAGAACCTGTTGTTAGCCCTGCCTTTGTTGAGGCTAATTACGAAGAGCTAGAATCTTTGTTAAGGGCTCGAAGGAGACAAGTTCGGAACACAGAGATGCGAAAGGAGTTGGAATACTCCTGTGATGAATATGACGAAGAGATGGAAATGGAACCAAGGCCTCCGGTTCCTGGGGCTACTCACCTCACCTTACGTATTGGGTCCCCTGTTGGTAGAAGGAACGGAGGAAGGTCTGTTGGCTTTGAGGGGGTCCCTGAAAGGGCCCCCACGATGAGAGAGGGAACGATGGCTGAAGGCTCTAATGGGAGGAGCCAACGAAGGGAAGTCCCGGAGGTAAACATACCTCCATTGTTAGCTGCACATCTGGGGAGAACTGAAGCAGGGGTTCCTCTGCAGCCTTCTCACGCGTCCGGCGTAGGAGGCAATCCTTCATTCGATACAGGAGGGAACTTTCCTCTCACTGGTATTTACCCCCCAATTCCAGACTCCGAGCTATCCTCAAAACCTTCATCCTCCTACAAATATACAACCTAGCAACCACCAGTTCCCACAAACCACTATGTCCTACGGGCAGCCCATGGCATATCCCTCGCACAACGGCTATCCTTTCAACATGGGGAAACACCTTTCAGCCTCACCTATGGAACCGAAGCGGTCATTCCCTCATAAATAAGCATTGAAAATGAACGTGTTGTGAACTTTGAAACCTCCGAAAATGAGGAAAGACTTCGAGAAAACCTAGACATGCTTGAAGAAAGAAGGGAGATAGCCTCTATCAGAGAGGCTATGTACAAACAAAAGTTCGAGAAGTATTATAACAGCATAGTTCGACCTTCGACTTTCAAACCCGGAGAGTATGTTCTTCATCTCAATAGCGCAAGCATAGCCGAGTATCAAGGCAAGCAGGGACCTACATAGGAAGGACCCTATGTAATAGCTGAAGCCTACGGTAATGGATCCTATAAACTCGCAACACTTTTTGGTGATGAGGTCGATAGTACATGGAATGGTACTAACCTCCGTATGTTTTACATATAAGACTTATGGCTTTCAAAGCATTTCGCTTATTTAAAATCCTTGTATTGCATTCTTCTCAATTTGGGGAACGAAGCATTAATGGTAGGTGTCCTAGTGTTCATTTCTTAAAATGATGTAATCCTCCCTACCCAATTAATGATATAATATTCTCCTTCGAATCTTCTGTTTCGCACAACAAAGATTTATTCAGCCAAGTACTTTAAGTTTCAATGTTCGAAGGATGTATCAAGACATTCTTGTCTTGTATAATGTGGAAAACTAGAAGGGGGGGTTGAATAGTTTTACGTCCGTTTTAAAATTTATGAAAACAAGTTTGTTTTAAAAACTTCGATTCTGGTTTATGTGAATTCAAGACTTGCACTATATGAACAAATATATATTACTAACTAACTAAGCTAATATAGTATAAGTAAATAAGTAATGAATGAGAAGAGTTAGAAAGATTAAACCACAACACAAGGATTTATAGTGGTTCGGCTACAAGGAAACCTTCCTTGTTCCTACTCCACTCCCCGAGTCACCTACTCGAGAGTTTTCTTCACTATGTCAACAAACTCCCTTGTGGCGGAGAAACCTTACACAACTTTCGCTTACACCGGCTTAATGACACAAAGCTATATGTCGGGTTCTAATTCTAGCTAGAACCAATCTCACAACACAACACAACTTCTTCACAACTTGAGCACACCACGACTTCGTCACAACTTCACACCACTACACTACTTCTTATTCTCCCTACACAACTTCTACTTCTCCCTACACTACTTATTACAAGCACAACACAACTATACAAATAATGTACACAATATACACAACTACACTACAATACTTCTTGAGCTTTGTTTGTTGAAGGAGTATTCTTCTTTTGCACTTTGAATGAGGATCGATGTGAAGGGATTGAATCACTTGAAACAAGGATTAGTAATCTAATGATCAAAGGGTTTTGGAAGATGTTTAGAGAGATTTGAGATCTGAAATTTTCGTGCAAAAGGTGAGGTAAAATACCAGATTTAAGGTGGTATTTATAGGGGAAAAATTCTGACACATGAGCGTGCCGGTCCCCTTAATTCATGGCCGGTCCCTTAAAATTAGGGGGCCGCCCTTATAATGATTAAGGGGGCCGGCATACTGTAACGGCCAGAAAGTTTTGTCTTTAGTGGGAAAGTTTATTTGGTGAAAACTAACTTGTTTTTTTGGTTAACAATTTGAATTCATATATTGGTATATCGTTTAAACATTTTTCTTTATTACGCAAAATTTGTTTTTCCAAGTTATAATACTATGTTTAATTATATAACTTGGTAGTAATTAATAAATACCCTTTGATCATGAGATGATATTAGCAGCTTGTTTATTCATAGCCTTAAGATGATTAAGTTGGATTATAATGATATAAACTAGGCTTAATACTTGTTTAACGTAGTAATTTAATCTTAGCGTTTAATGATTTTTACATTTTGTGATCGTCAAAACGTAGAGATTCAACAACGATATAGAACCAAATAACGTTTTTTACGCCATTATTTATTACAATCTCCCTTTTTGATGATTACAAAATCTAAAGCTCATTAAGCGAAAATTAGTATATATACCAAGTATTAATTATGAGTGTTATATCAATTCTCCCATTTTTGTAAGATCAAAAGGTTTATACCGGATGTAGCTTGGAGGCTCCCCCTTGACGTATACTCCCCGCTCGTTTTGAGGTTATAAAGGAATGCGAGCAATATGGATTCTTGGCAAAAAATATTTAGTGGACAAGGCAGCTATATATAGCACTATAGGTAAAGTAGAAAAAAAAAAAAAAAAAAAAAATATATATAATATAGTATATACGTAGCATACTATACCTAGTATCATACTATAATATATAAGTATACTATAGATACGTATACATAGCTAGTATAATTAAATAAGCATGCAAGAATAAGAATTAAACACAACCATAGTAATGTAATAAAACTAAAGCGGTTACAATAGGCATACAACAACAGAGTGTAAACATATGAGTGCAACTTAACAAAGCCTTAAGGCTAACAAACATTGCTTAAATGAATTAACCAAGAGCTGCAAAACATAACGAGTCTCCTAGGAGTTGCCATCCAAAAGTTTGAAATAATTTTTATTTTCCATTACGCAAGCATGTTTATTGGGTGCATTGTGGTGAACATAGGAGATGGTTGATGGTGGAGGAGTTGTTTATTGATGGTGGTGGTGGAGGTGTGTTTGTGTTGGTGGTGGAGTTGAAAGTGGTGGTAGTTTGTAGTGTGGTCAACATGTGTTTCCATGTGAGAAAACACTGTAGTGGATCTCATCTGCTTTAGTCCGACAGCACAATTCGTTCCGGTTGTCGGAGTACAACACAAGCAAGTGTCACCCATGAGCTTCCAAGTAAGCTACAATTGGGACGGGGTTGTATGCTTGGTGGATTGATGGGGAGATGGTGAGAGTGTGGCATCAAGAGGTGTCAATGGTGACATGAAAGTGTGATGTCAACGGAGATGCTAGGTTGTGGTGGTGAACTCTCTGGTGGCAGGAGGACAAGTGGTTGTTGATGTAGTCATTGATGGACTGAACGTGGATGTTGGAGGAAGTGGAGGCTGCCATTTGTTGTGGTGTTTTTGGAGGCGTGCATTTGGTGCACTTGGAGATAAGCATGAGGTGGTGGTGATGGAGTGTACTTGTCTTCATGAGTGAGATCCAATGAAGAGTTGTTTTTGTGAATGAATGAACAAGTTTTGTTCTTGCATTGTTTGAGGGGTAGTTCTTTGGTGAAGACATTGTGAAATGGATGAGGTTTGAATGAAGGTTCGGGATGATGGAATAGTGGATTAAACATGCATGGGGATTATATAGTTGAAACATGTTTAGAAATGGAATTAAATCTTGAAAATAGCAAGTTTAGATTCAAAATCAGTTTTAAGGTTTTTAAGGAAATGATAGCCTGACGACTATAAGAAGAATACAAAGATGCAAAAGAAAACGTAAATTTTAACTGTATGGGGGTGGCCGGTCCCTTTAATTAGAGCGGTCCCTTAAAATTTAAGGGGGGGCGCCCAAAGTCTGACGACCCACGAAAATAATCAAAATTTTTCAAAATTTTCTGGAAAAAGCAGTTTTATTCTTTTTGTATTTGCAGCAAGCTCTATTTCGACATTCCAGCATTGATTATGTTTGATGGTTTTATATTCATATATAATCATATATATATAAAATATACTAGTATATAGTACTAGGTAATATATACTAGTATATAGTAGCAGTATATACTATATACTAATGACTAGTAGTACTATATATATATTAACTGACCTATATCTATAGGTTATAAATATAGTACTATATACTATATAAATATATATAGAGCGCTATGTAACATGTAGCTTTATAATGCAGACCAAAATCAATGTGGAAGATGTCGAAGTTAGGGGAGCTTGCCTGCAAATAAAAAAAGAATAGAAAACGTTTTCCAAGAAAATTTTTGAAAAATTTTGATTTTTTGGGTCGTCAGAGTGGAGCGGCCCCTTAAAATTAAGGGGACGGCCTTAAATTAAGGGGACGGGCCACCAATAACAGTAAATGTTACTGTTTTCTTTTGCATCTTGTGATTCCTTTTTAGTAGTCTCAGCTATCATTTCCCTTCTAAAAAAACTAAACTGATTTTGATCTAAACTTCTAATTTTCAAATTAAATTCCATTTCTAACATGTTTTTCAATACTATATAATCCCCATCCGCATGTTTTAATCACATTCCATCCATTCCTCAAAACCCTTTCATCAAACCTCCAAATCCATGTTCCAAAACGAATGTGGTTCACCAAGGGACTACCCACTCCAAACAATGCCAAAGAAAAAGCCAAAAACTTGAACCCCCCCCCCACTCATTGCACACCAAACCAAACTCTTCATTGATCTCACTCATGAAGACAATACCAACTCCATCACCACCAAAACCTCAATGCTTAATCTCCAAGTGCACCAATGCACCCTCCAAAATCACCATCAACAAATGGAGCCTCCACTTCTTCCATACCATTCCACTTCATCCATCCAATGACTTAATCACAACCACTTGTTCCTCCACCAAAGGTTCCACGCACAACAACCTGACATCTCTTGACAAAATCACACCTTATTGTCACCATTGACAACCTCTTGATGGCAGACTGTCTCCACCATCTTCCCATCAATCCACCAACTACAACCCCCGTCCCATGGAGCCTTAGCTTGAGCTCATGGTGAGCAGCTTGGCTTGGTGTTGTATCCACACCGAACAATTGCTGTTGCGGACTAAAGAGATGAGATCGCACTAGCATGTTTTCCCTCACATGGAAAACATGTTGCACCAACTACAAACTACCAGCCACTTCAACTCCAACAACCAACAACAAACAACCTCCACCACCACCATCCAATAAACACTCCTCCACCATCACATCTCCATGTTCAACCATCAATGCCACCCACTTGAAAGCATGCTTTGTAATTGGAATAAATTATTTTCAAACATTTTGGATTGGCAGCTCTGAGGCGGACTTTTTGTTTGAGGCTTTTGGTTAATTATTTACAGCATGTTTGTTAGCCTCTTTAAGGCTTTTTGTTGTTTGCACTAATTTGTTACAGCTTGTTGTTGAATGCCTTATTGTGAACGCTTTTTAGTTTTATTATACTCATGGTTGTGTTTACGTTCTTTATTCTTGCATGCTATATATATATATATAGTATATCAGATATTATATATATATATATATATATACTACTAGTATATACTAGTAATATATATAATATATACTATATGATACATATATATATATGTTGTGTCCACTAAATACTTTTTTGCAAGAATTCCATATCTCGATTCTTTATAGCCTCAAAACGAGGGGGGAGTATACGTCAAGCGGGGGAGCTCCAAGGCTAATCGGGATAACCATTTTTGATGCTTACAAAATGGGGGAGAATTGGTATAAACTCAATATTAATACTTGTATATAATAGCCAATTTTTCGCTTAACTGAGTTTTTAGATTTTTGTAATGCATCAAAAAGGGGAGATTGTTGACATAAATAAGCTAAAACGTTATTATAGTATTTTCGATATCTCTACATTTTGACGA
>LBNU01023671.1:95844-118628 GCA_014162995.1 Artemisia annua
CAAGGAAAGATTATCAATCAAGATGGCTCATGTTTTAAATGTTTTATTATGTACTAAAATGTTAAAGACTTTTATTATCCTTTGTATCTTTTAAACTTTGTAAACTTTTGGGACTTCTTGTAAAACATAATAACCTTTTAAGGTTTATGTTTATTAAATATTTCTTGTATGAAACTTGTTTATTATGTTTGTACTATGTGATCGATATATAGCACCCCATGACCCTTCCGCTGCAAACATGAAAATGGGGGTGTTATATCTTGCTTTCTTTCTCCCCCTTTTGTCGAATCAAAAAGGCGGGACTTCCAATCAAGCCAGGCTTCGAACATGGGCCTGTGGGACAAATGAGCTAGCTTGTATGTGCACCCGAATGTGCTCCCCCTTGAACATAGCTCCCCTAGATCATTGCTCCCCCTTGTTTCAAGGCGGGGATCCATGGATAGAACTTAAAACTCAAGAGAGTCCATGGTGAAAGATTCCTCCATTGGGGTCACATCATCAACTTCAATCATTCTAGAATGATCATTTGGGTACTTGCTCTTAATGTGATCAAAGATGTGTGACAAGAGTCTAGCATATGGAAGTGGCTCCTTATTGTAGTCCAAAGCTTCCATTCGTTTTGCTATAAATAAGCAAAGTTGAATGGAGTCTCGGTCATAATACAATAGAGCATGTACCCGACAATGATGGGTATTTTCTCTTGAGGTTCCACCTCCATAAACACATTCTTCAACAACACCTCCGCCCAAGGCATCAATTTGACATGAAGTTGATATTTGTTCCAATGGAGCCTTCTCACAATGGTAGTCGGGTTGTAAAATGGTATTTTGAATGACGACGGCATGAATTGGGGCCACGAGAGCATAAGTGCTCGGATGATAGTGCCTTATATTCATGAAGTCCTCCGTCTTAGTGGACCTTGTATAGAACAAATTCCCTTTAGAACACACATTCAAAACCTTTCCCAACTTCTTTAAGCTCCATGCATACCCATGCCCATACATACGAAAATTGAGGGTAAGAGAAGGTTGATCTAGATATAACCTAGCATAAAATTCTTGAAGGTGCCTAGGATAAATTTTGATGGGTAGGTCACGAACTAAGGAGAAGGCATTGGCTATGATGAATGGTTTTCTCATATCGGTGGCACACATGAAATTTTTGTCGCATTCGCGACCTTCACGAAATTCACGGTACTCAAGTGGTTCATACACATTAGTTTCGTTAGACTCATCAACACGTTTCATGAAAAACTTAGTTGCCATTTTTGAAGAGAAGATAAGTGTATTTAAGGGAGAAGAAGGTTGTGATGAAGATATGTGATACAAAATCACTCCTTTTATAGCCAATTAGTATGAATTAGGTTTGTTTAAGGAAGATCTATAGTCCAAAGGATAATCATTCTTAGTACTAAGATTCCTAGTACAAGATGAGTTGAAAGAAAGTGGTGTATGGGGAAGATAATTATTCTTGTATAACATGAGTGATTAGGATTGAGTTAGTTATGAGTTTGGTTGAATTTGAATGCCCATGTTAGATCCTATGGTAATTGCATGCATTCTTTACAAAAGATATGCATGAATCTATCATAGTTGATGAGTGAAGATCAAGTGGCATCAAATCTTTGGAAAAAGACTTTATCAAACACCATTTTGAACCTACAACTACCCAATACATGAACCAAGTGCAAGTATTTCATGTAGGATATTCAATGAGTGTAGTTATATGTGTATGATTATAAAGTGCTTCTTCATTTTAGGTACACAAGCTAGATCCTATGAACCATCACACATTATATAGAAAGTCAATACACAATACATGATATCTCCGGTTCATAGTTCGTTGTGTAGTGTGTCGACATAAATAATCCTTATGTGTTACTTGCATTAACACCATAAGTTCCTAAGATCTCGGATGAGGAACTTAGCTTATCTAGTCTATTCATTAGATATTTTAGCTTGTTATGAAATACCATACCGAATTCGATTCATAGGAATTCTCTTCAACTATGTAAATAGTTTGTATGTTTGCACAAAATCTTTTCATTTCTCTTCTTTCCTAAACACAAAGCATGCATATTACACATAAATTGAGCAAGTAGATTTAGATATAAAATTTTTAACACAAGTGTGAGTTGTGATCCAATGATTTTATCTAACCTTGGTATTCTAACACAATAAACTCTCAATCTTGTTACGATGTAACAAGACCTTTTGTGTCAGGTTATCTTGCCCCATCACATAGTATAGACATGTAGAATCAAGGATATTGTCAATCATTGTTTGAATAATGATTTGATACATATCTTTCCTCTTGGAAGTCATAAATTTGATCTTCCTTCCATGCCTTCACATAAGACCTAGTCATATAAACACATAAGCTCTAGTAGCACCAAAAAGGCTTGCAAACACCACAAAGACATTTTACTTTGACTTAAAGATTGTTCTCCTAAGATGCATGTTTTAACATCAAAACCTATCCCAAAACAATTTGGACTCTTGAAAAATGTCATGCCAAAAACCTAATCTTGTTTGTTTTGTGACCTAAGTGTCCTTTTATTCAAGTCACCGATGACTTGTTGTATAGGATGACCCCTCACTTTTCCTCACTTTCTTAGGATTGCCTTCAACCGAAACATTTACTTGTAATGTCGGCGACCTTTCTTGATCGTGAACTATAGGTTCATTGATCACATCATCTTCTACCGAAGGAGATGATTTAGGATCGGGCATGCTCTCATCAAAGGTCGCATTGAGAGATTCCTCAATCCTCATTGTTTCCTTATTGAGCACTATGTATACTTTGCTAGTTTGAGAGTATCCTAGGAATACCCCTTCATACGACTTTGGGTCGAATTTGGTGAGATATTCTTTGGTGTTAAGTATAAATACTTTGCAACCAAATACTCTAAAATACTCTAAGGAAGGCTTCCTATTTCTAAGTATTTGGAGTTTTATTAATGACATTTTTTATATGAACTCTATTAAAGATATAACATGCGGTATCTAGGGCTTGACACCAAAACTTTTGTGGGATGAATTGCTCGTTAAGCATTGCACGACTCATCTTTCTTAACTTACGATGTGCTCTTTCAACAATCTTAAGCGATTGAGAAGTGAACGGGCTTGATAAGTTATAAGATATTCCATGTTGTTCACAAAAGGCTCTGATGAGACGAAAAGTGTACCCGTTTTAAGGGGTCATTTAAGCCCTAATTCGAGTAAATGTGATCAAATATTGCCCTAAATCGTTCCTTTTGTCATTTTAGGTAGTTTTGAGAAGAATTCTAGAAAACATGCTAATTTGGACGTTTTTGGAGCATTAAAGTGAAGAAAATGACAAAGTCTCAAAAGAAGCTGGAAAACCTACTAACGGCGTCAGAGTCACAAGGTGACGCCGTCAGTAAACATGGACAAAGGAGTAAAATCAGATTACACTAGACGCCCTATGAAGAAAACAAGATGTTTACACCTGACGGCGTCAGGTGTTAAAGAAAGTAGGCCGTCAGGTGTTAAGCTAAAGAGTGACGGCCCAGAGCAAAATAAAGAGTGACGGCGTCAGAAGTAAATCTAGGCCATCCGAGAACCCTAATGACGGCGAGCTGACGGCGTCAGAACTCATAACCTGACGCCGTAAAAATGTAAAATCTATATATACTTTTCTATTTTTCATTCATTAGTGTGGAACTTTTGGTACAAGTTTGGGAAAAACCCTAAAGACGAATTTGGCTGTATTTTCAAGGGTTTTTCACCCTTGAATCCTTCATGTTCAATTAAAGATAAGTCCTCACTTAAATTAATCAATATGTCTATGTGTTGGTTATTTATATCTTATGCTTGTCTTTCAATTAACATGCTAGGCTAGATTTTTCTTGTGTTTGCTTAGATCTAATGAAACCTAACTATTAATTATTGGTTAATTGGTGTGTTATTACTTTGTTTGGATGAATGTTTCATCAATGTTAGGCTTAAGAAAACTGGCAATACTCCTTTATGGTAACATGCTTGAACGTCTTAAGAAACATGTAACTAACGCGTACTAGGTTATTAAGGTAGTATTTCACGCATGAGCCACTATTTACAATCCCTATGATTATGTGTATGCATAGTTGTAGGAGGAGATAAGAGCTCATAGAATTGGGGAGATATGTACGCCACCCCATGAATTGTTAAGGAATACACCCGTCATCCACGCAAGTAATACATACACCAATTAACCGGTAAAAGATAGTTAGGGAGTAAGGAAGTCTAAGTAAACACATTTGTCTCCATATAAGTTTTCACGACCACAATAGTTTAGTTATTTTATTTTATTGCAATAGTAGTTTTTGGGTTAGTTGACTAGCAACTAATTCCGTCCACTCCTCCAAAACCCGAGATTTTACTTGCTTTCCATAAAATACAAAAATACAAAAATAATCTTCCTTCACCTTTAGACCTTTTAGAGTAGTTTTTCTATCCTAACGAACACTATTCCCTGTGAGAGAACGATCAATCCCCCATACTTACCACTACACTATACTACACCGACTAGGTACACTGCCTGGTGGGATTGCAAGCTTCTCAAGATCCCTTGAGAGGTAAAACCTGTTGCGTGGTCGCAATCCCACGTCATCAGGCTCCAAATTGCATTTTGTCAAATTCACTACTATGATTTGTTTTAATTGAGACATTTGAACAATCAAGTAGGTTTTCAAGTTTCATTCTTAAAATGTTGAATTTATAAAAGACTCCATCCTAGTTTTCTAAAAACTCTATCCTAGACAATTTGGATAACCATCTATAATTATTAAAGTGTAGGAGTTACCTCCTTAATTTTGAATTGGAGATGGATTGTACAAATCAAAGTGTATTAATTCCAAAACCTTATTTGTTGACACTTTATGCCAATTTCCATTGCTTGCTTGTCCTTGACTCCCTAGACATGTATCACAATAATGCCTTACAAAACTTAACAATGGTAAATTGCTTACTAGCTTGTCGGCAAGACCTAACTTCCTAAGCCGAGGCGTTGGGTTATTTACCATGTGGTAAATTACTTACTAGCTTGTCGGTAAGTTCTAATTTCCTAAGCCGAAGCGTTGGGTTATTTACCATGTTTGTTATGCATATATTGCTACTAATATTCTATGATCAACAAGTATACAAGTTGTTTCGCCTATGACCTTTAGCTAGTATGTTACCGTTTTTACTAATAGTGCAATCTACATTGGTAAACATAATACTAAAATCATCATCATTAAGATTACTTGTACTACAAAACTTAGAGTTTAGATTGCTACCGTGCTCATCATTGGTGAATTCTACAAAGTCATGAAGAGTATTGTTATGGGTGACTTCACAAGAAGTTTGAGGAAAGTATGGTTTAGCAAAAGCATTTAATGATGAACCATTTTTATTCTGACTACTGGCGCGTTTGTCGCGCGTTGACGCATCAGCCTGCGCGTCAGAGTTGGTAATTTTAGATTTATGACCTTCTTTTATGAACACAATGGATTTATCTTGTCTTGTAAATGTATTTTTATCATTTTCAGAAAAACCAAGACCTCCTTTATCATGAAAGGGTTTTTGTTCACTTAATATTTTGTTTAAATCAAAACTACTTTTCTTAAATTTAAGTAGTATCAATTTATCTTCAAGTTCACTAATTTCTTTCTTGAGTTTGTGTTTATCCATTTCGTGTTCTTCTATATTTCTCACATTGTTTTCATCAAGTTTAATTAATTCTTCATATTCCTTTTGCAATTTATGAATATCTAGATTATTATTAGACGAGGAAGGATTAGATGATACCTCAAGAGCTTCAAGTGTCGTGAGGCAAGTGACTTCTCCATGCGAATGATTCTCATCTTCACTATTGCTCCAAACCACTCCGACGAATGCAATCTCTTGATCATTGCATCTTCTTTGTTCATGGTGGTTATTGAGTTCCCTTGTTGTCACAATGACTTCATCATCTACACCTTTGTCTTTATCAAGAGAAGCATCTTGATCACTAGTTTGGCTTGTAGTAACTTCATCTTCAAAATCTAGTGAATCAGCCTCTTCCTTGGTTTTGACTCTAATATTATCACGAAACACTTCATGTTCGTTAAGATCATCAATTATCTTCTCTAACGATAATTGTCCCAAACTTCTTGTTTCTTCAAGTTGCCAATTTTTGGAAATAACATTAACAAATTTTTCAATATGATTTTTGCTATAATAGCTTGGATCTAACGAGTTCAAGCTTGTAGTGATAGCATTGAATCTCATTAAACTGCTATCAATACTTTCATCATTTGTGATAGAGAACTCTTCATATTGTTGAATGAGAGAGTCTATCTTGTTGGCCTTGCCTTGTGTAGTATCATGATGAACAAGAAGGAGTAAGTCCCAAATCTCCTTTGCGGTCTTGCACATGCACACCCTCTCAAGCTCCTCTTGAGGTAGGGCATCATATATCATCATCTTGGCTAAAACATTCTTGTCGGCCATCTTCTTTTCCTTATCATTAAAATCACCATTTTGGAAGATATACCATAAGTCATAATCCTTAGACCTAACATAGGTTTCAAATAGGATTTTCCAAAAACGGAATCCTTCATATTCAAACAAAGGTGGTCTTTCCATAGAACGCCCCTCTCTATAGTTCTCTTGAACCATGGATCTATACTCTACATTACCAAAAATCTTAGTTAGGATTTTAGATTTTTGGAAAGAAGTTTTTGACTTAAAACGACTTCTTGGGAAGGCTTTAACGTTCAAAAACTTGAGTATTCCGCTCTGATACCAATTGTAGAACCGTAGAGGGGGGGGGGTGAATACGGTTTCTTTGGCTTTTTTGAAGTTTAAAAACTTTAAGCCAAAGAGAACACAAAGTGGTTGTACAATAATCCTACAACCACTAGCACAACTAAGGTATATAAAGTAAGTAAAGAACACAACGATATATTCTGGTTCGGGATGGGGGGTTTATACCTTCCGTACGTCCAGTTGCGAATCCGCGACTCCGATACTATTCACTAGTATAATCCTTTCGGTGGACTACAAACCGTTACAATTCACTCCACAGATNTTTAAGCCAAAGAGAACACAAAGTGGTTGTACAATAATCCTACAACCACTAGCACAACTAAGGTATATAAAGTAAGTAAAGAACACAACGATATATTCTGGTTCGGGATGGGGGGTTTATACCTTCCGTACGTCCAGTTGCGAATCCGCGACTCCGATACTATTCACTAGTATAATCCTTTCGGTGGACTACAAACCGTTACAATTCACTCCACAGATATTCACCAATATCGATGCTCACAAAGAAGGAGTTACTCCCCAACGGTATTCCGCCCTCGGAAACCACCCAAAAGAATCTCACGATTCGACTTTACCTAAGGGTCACCAAGACCACTACCAAGACTTCCCACCGAAAGTATCAAACCCCAACTAGATCCCCAATGATCTAGGCTTGGTCACCAAGACACAAGAGTTCCCTTACAAACAATTGAATGAATAAAAGTTTGTTTTATCAACCAAGCCCTAACCTAACCTAGAGACTCGATTGTAATAGAAAGGGTATAAGAAAGAAGACCCTCGACACAATCACAAGAGTGGATTAGGTTCTTGTGATTCTTCCCTTGCAAATAGATGTGTTCTTTCAAAGATGTTAGTATGAAAATCAAGAACACAAGATTAGAGATAGAGATAGAGATAGAGATAGAGATTTGAGAGTGTTTAGAGAGAGAATCTAGAGAGAAATAATAATCGCAAGGGGTGAGGAATACAAGAGGCAAGGGTGGTATTTATAGGCCAAGAACCCAAACTTGGGAAAATTTTCCGAGGCCGGCGCGTCACCCGCGCGTCAACGCTCGGGGAGCGCGCCAGGCCTCTGTAAGTTTTTACCAAGTGTTGGGTGTTTGGATCTTATAAATACCTATCCTTGCTAAACCCCCAATTGTACTTCACACTAAACCTTAACATTAATCAATCTAAGATTTGCCAACTCAAATAGCCAATTAGAAAATGTTTTATGAAGTGTTTATAAGAAAACCAAATTACCAAGGGTATAAAGTGTGGATAGGGTAATTTGGAAGGGGTAGAAGTGTATCTCCTCACATGGCATAGAAAAGAGAGAAAGAATATGCCAAGGTATATTCCAATGCTTAGGGGGGAAGAATGAGATGGAGGGTTGAGATTAGATGGTTTGAATTGAATGGCTAGGATCAAAGAAGCTTAGGTTTGGATTGAGAAGGGATATTCCAAAGGAATATGCTTTGCTTGGGGGGGGGGAAGGGGAAATCAATGGTTGAGATGGTTTTGGTTTGAAATGGACGGTGATGATCAAACACATGTGATGGAATGGAGAAGAAGAAAGAATATGCTAGTGGAATATTCCAAATCATGGGGGGAAGAAATAAGATGCATGGTTGTGATGTGTTTGGTTTGAATTCAATGGTTGAGATCAAAGGAGCCATATTTGGGATTCAAATTAAATCCCATGTGTTGAAATTGGAAGGTTGAGATGTGTTGTAAGGGAATGGATGGTTGAGATGTAGTGTGTAAGGGAATATGTAAGAGTGTAAGAGATTGTGTAAGAGAATATATGATTTGGATTTGGTTGGATATGATTGGATTTGTCTTTTGTAGAAGAGAGATTAAGAGAAGATTAAGACATAATCTAATTGTCATTAAGAAGAAAAGGTTTAGACAATTAAGATTATAAGTTGAGAAAATCATAGGTTACTTATAAGTTCAAGTAACACAACGTCGAGAATCCATAGTTTCATATCTCGTGGCTTTCCACGACTCGACGTTCTCAATTAATACCTTGGTTCAAACAAGTTAAGTGCTTTGCCGTGATGTAAAGCATAGCCCAAGTGGGAAAGGATGCGTTTACTCAAAGTGACCTTTGACTTAGTTTGACCAATAAGGGAGTAAACCCGTTACGTAATTAGAGAATACGTAAGCACGGGATATGAGCATATGGATGCTTCAACACGATGTCTCGTAAAATATATAAGCTCTCTAAGTTTAGAAAAGCCTTGGCTAGAGGCGATAGTTAGAAAACATGAGTTGGCGTTTTCCCGTAAATGGGTGTTTTAAAAGTAGGATCTCTCAAGTCTCAAAACTCATTTCGAGTGTTCTCAATTAAGCACATAACATATTCATACATGTATTGAAAGATCCACATTTTTCGGGTAAGGGGAAAGCCGACTTTCAAAATTTGCCCGGAACCATACAGTGTCCTGGCGCGTCACCCGCGCGTTGATGCGCGGGCAGCGCGCCAGGAGCAGACATTGGCTCTGGCGATTTTGAGCTAACATTTGTTATTTTATGTGTTTCGATGGTTTATTTGTCATCATTAAAACATAAATAGATCTTGATCATGTTGCCTCAACACTTATCTTCAAGCAGTAGAGTCTTGTAATCCTTCAGCAGCAGAATCAGTTAGCAGCAGTTTACTTGCACTAGCAGTAGAATCTTTGTCCAGCAACAGTTTGATACTTAGAGAAATTTGTAGAAGTAGAATCCTAAAACCCAACAATCCTCCCCTAAACTTGATATTTGCCTCCCAAATCATCAAGTTTCTCTTAAGTACAAATAATCACCGGGAGGATGCTTCCAAACACTTACTTCTTGATTTCACCACTTTTTTTAAGAATCTTCTCATACTTAGTTATCAATTTACAAGCTTGTTCATCAAACATATATTGTAAGTGTAACATTTTAGGCTTCAACATCTGATGAATAATTGCTGTATGAAAGTTAAGTACTGGATAGTCCTTGTCAGCAAGCATGTAGATGGTTGACCCTCGAACACCACAAGACTGATAAAAGTACCATCTTTGAACATTTCCAGCCTTCAGTATTCTCCATTCCAAGTCAGCATCACATGGTTCAAACATAACTTTCAAATAATAGTAGATAACCCTTTCATAAGCCTCTTCTAGTCTATTCACACCATACTTTTCTTTGTAAAGCTTCCAGAGAGTACACACATCATCTCTATCCATATGATATAACATCTGATCAAAGGATATGAAATGAGTCCATAAGCCATCTGTTCTTTCAAATGCCCACATAAGCTTATTCTCCCTTCATAGCTTCTAAGCCCCACAGTGTATTTCATAATTGCATGTTTAACACTTAGAGGTTTAGCATTTGTGACTTCTGGTTCTGTGTGTGGTGAAAGGAATGTGAGAGCCATCACTCTCTGTTTGTCTTCTTCAGATCCACTATCATCTTTCTCATTATTCTCAGATTCTAAACTGCTTTCCACCATTACTTTCCTTTTCTTCTTAGCCATTGAATTCTTTCTCAATCCTCTTTTCTTACTACCATGGCTAGGAATAGGCTTAGTTTCTTCTACACTTCCATCCATCTGCTCTGCAACTTTAGGCACTTCAACTATCTCAGCCTCTTTTATTTTCTCAGGCTCTTTCACTTTCTCAGGACCCTTTTTTTCCTATTCATTTCTGCAATAAATTCTTCATCTTCTTTTGACCCAATAGCTATAAACCTCTCAGTCTCTTTCTTAGCTTTTTGGTACAACTTGAAAATGTCAGAATCAGAGAAAGTTTTGAGTTGATTAAGTTTCCAACCTTTCACATTTCTCAAGTATTGCTCATATACTTTTCTTTGCTGAAGAGGTGTTGGTCCCCTGAAAATCTTTCTTTTCTTTCTTGCAGCAGCAGCTTCCTTCTTTTTCTTTGCTGTGAATTCTTTCATCCAAGCCTTAACATCAAATTCAGGAACTTCTTGTTCTTCAATTTTTACTAACTTGGAGAATTCAATATCAGCAGCTATCCTTATCTTTTCTTCCTCCCATTCCTCATAATCTTTTAGAGCAGCAGCTTCCTTTTCAGCCTTTAATCTTTCTTGTTCAAGAAGCCCTTGTTCAATAAGATATTCATCTTCTTGAGCTTTCAGTGCAGCAGCTCTGTCATGTTATTCTTGTTTTTCCTTAGGCCAATATTGAAAGGGAATCTGTGTGAGATCAATTTCTTCATCATCTGAGTCAAGCTCAGGTTCTTGTTCTATCATCTTTCCTTTTCCCTTTTCAGATGCTGCAGCTATTGGAGTAGATTTTTTCTTTAGAATGGTGGGTTCTCTGATAGTCACTCCTTTGGTAGATGTTGATACAAAAGTTGAGCGTTCCTTATTTGGGTTCCTGTCCTTGTACCAATCAGATTTTAATGCTTGAGACCTGCGCACTAAGAAAGCAAACAAACACCGTTAGGCTTATCGTGGGATTGTCTCCTACGATTATCCTCCGGCGTGAGAGTATGTAATTCGTTTTAGGGTTATATTGAAGAGTTAGGGTTGTAAATCGTACCTTTGACGAGAGTTATGATATTCTTTATATAGGCACGGAATCCTTATTGGATACATGCTCCTTACTCTTCGGTATATCCGGTTGTGTTTGATATATATCCCTTAAATAAGAGATATCCATATCAAGACCATAAATAACTTTGGGTTTGGGCTTTCGTGAGCCCAAACCGTTAGTATGGTAGCCCAATCATTGTTATGATAGCCCACTCGTGGTGGGCTTGGGCATTAGTAATGTTCATTAATCGGGTTCGTGACCCGAATATGGACTATACGTCATCATGTCCCCCCAGTCTAGTATGCGTAGGTATGAACCGCGGATGCTAGACTATTAGTCATAGCGAAAAACGTGCCCCCACACGTGGCGGATAAGTTCGAACGTTTCCCGCCCAAAGGGATATCCTATGAATCTAGTCCATATAAGTCCAAAAGATCTTCCTCGAGAAATGTGGGAAAGTGCAAAAAGTGCTGTACCTTTTCGTTTTCCAGCCACTCGATTTGGGTGAGTGGGTTACACGTGTCAATCATCTGCGGTGAGTGACACCCTATATAACCCCTCTCCTCATTTTCACTGTGATTATCACAGTAAAAACGCCTCTCTTCTTCATTGGTAGATCTGCGAAACAGCGATCAAAAAAGCAATAACTTTTTAGGTAATCAGCGCGTACGCTTAGCATAACAATGGTTCTTCAATTGTCTGATTTTAACTCCGATATAACCGAGGCTGAACTACGGCAGTTCGCCTCAGATTATTATATCCCACACGTGTTGCACCCGGTAGTACCGGTGGCGAGCGCGTCCATCGCTGACTTCCCCGAGGGTAAGGTGGGGGTACACACGCGCTTTTTTGAGTTCGCCAATCAGCGCGCGCCCCTTTCCTTATTCTTGTGTGATATCCTTTATTATTATAGCCTTCATATATCCCAGCTGCACTGTATAGGCGCAGCTAAGATAACCAATTTTGAGGTAAATTGCCGCCTCCTGGCAATTAATCCAACAATTAACCTTTTTCGCGCGTTTTACCACTCAACATGGTCAAACGGGTGGGTTACCTTTGCCAAACGCGCGGGGTGTATGCAGTGTTATTCAGAGAAGTTGGACGCGCTCAGGAATTGGCGTGAATATTTTTTCTGGGTAGATGATGCGTTTTTTCCTTAGGATTTTGCTTTTTATACCCAAGGGACGCTGCCAAAGGATGAGCGCCCAGCCCCCGGAACGTATAATGTAGAGGATGCGGATACTATTAATGCCAACCGTATCCTTATCCGCGCGTATCCGGAAGAGTTCCTAGTGCATATGGGCATCAGTCATAACTACTTCCAACCAGAGACGGAAGTGCCAACATTCTTGGATGAGTATGGGTTGGGTGGGTGCTTGTCCTTCATTTTTCTCTTCTTTGTAGTGTAAGTCTTCTCTTTTCTTCAATAAGTTATGTAACCTGTTTGTTGTTTGTTTATTGCGCAGAGATGGACTTGTTCGGTGTCGTACAGCTGGAAAAGCCGAAACAGGTAACGGTGGGAGTGCGCCCACTGCGAGAAGGTGAAACACCAATTATGGCTGCTACTGCTGGGGGTGTTATGGAGATTGCGCACCAGGAGCCTGAGGGGTCTCCTTCTGTAGCGTTACAAATCACGCCGGTGCAGAGTGTTCCCCATACTGTGGAACAGTTGCCGGAAGCAGCGGAGTCGCACCATGGTTCGTCCGATAGTGTGCAGATTCTGGAGAAAGAGGGGGTTGGACAGAGCGCGAAGCGCAAGAGAATATCCTCTGGTGGTGATGGCGCGAGTTCCTCTAGGAGGAAACGCCATTTTGTCGCTGCTGATTAATCTGAAGAAGATGTGTCCGCCACTGAAGTGGAGAAAGAAGTTACCAAGTCTCCTCCCCCCATGTAAGTAACCTAATGCGCGTGTACTTAGATTTTTCTGATTTTCCTCTATTCATATGTTGTATGTTTGATATAGAGTAACATTTGTCTGATTTGTCGCGCAGTGTGGAGCAAACTGGGGATGTTGACGCGCGTGCCAGAAGTGCGTCTCCCCTTGTGAGTCCTTTTCTGGGTGAGGAGACGGTGCAGAGGAGCGCGGGGACTGAGCCCAAGGCGCTGGACCAGCTAATGGAAGAGCTAGAGCTGGCTGCTGTGCACCAAGCCAAGCTGGTTGTGCAGGTGAGGACGAGCTATTCTGGTGAGAGTAGCCGTTCCGCGCAAAAGGAGGAAGAAATCTCCTGTTTGAAGGCGCAGTTGGCAAGCGCTCAAGCTGAGTTGGAACGCTCTGATGCGTATGTACGGAAGTTAGCCGATGAGAAGATGCAGCTCATGGCGCAAGTGAGCCAGGAACAATCTACTTTTGAGCACTATAAGGCCACTTGTCTTTGGGCAATGAAGTACATGGAGCAGTACAAGTCCAAGCACTTTTCTCAGCTGGACGACTTCCGGAAGACTGTGGAGACTGCGCTGGAGAAGCAAGAGGAGAAGCTGCGTAGGCTGAGCATAGAGTATGATGAGGAGTTGTACCCTCATTTAGTTTCTGCCATCGCTGAGCGCAGGTAATATCTTATTCATTGTCTTCCTTTTAATATTGCACATTCATTTCTTTTAAACTTGTTGTCTTATGATGTCATATTTGCAGGTGGCTGATCAGTCATGGCCTACGTTTGGCTGCGCTGAACACTTTAGAGTCCCAAGAGGTTAAGGGCGCATTTGGGTGTGTGGTGCAATGTGTGCTTGCTCGTGGCAAGGCGGAGGCCATCGAAAAGCTGTGCGAAACCAAAGTGTTGACAGTGTCTCCTTCAGAAGTACCTGGTACAATGAGAGCGCTTTTGGTGAGCTTGTTGATGCCATGAAGAAGATGAAGCTGCTGGAGCTTCCACACATTTCCCGAATGGAGCGTGATCAGGACTTTCCCATGGACGTGATCATGCAGGGGTTGACACTAGCAAGGCACTTATCTGAAGATGCTGAGACGCAGTCTGACTACTTCCTCAAGCCAGATGTTTCACAGCTGCATGTGCATGTGTTTGTGCGCCCACGCGATCTGCTCAACCCTTTTGCTCTTGAGAGGGAGATTCCTCTTAAGGATTCATTGGAGGCCCATGTGCTTAGATCGGCCAAGAAGAAGGGGATAAAAGGGAAGGCTATTCTATGTGGCGTTGGCGCAGCTCATCTCCCAAGGTCCGATGGGGTGCCCGTTAGCGTACCAACGGTTTCTCCCAGTGACGCTGAGCTATTGAAGAGGCTTAGGGATTCCAAAGATGCTGCACGCCATGGTAGCAGCTCTCAGCTTAGGCGTACATCTAGCTTTTAGGCTTGTTCAGTGTTTTTTGCTTCGCCATATATGAACAAATACGTATAAACGCGTGGTTTATAATAATAAAAAGTTCATTTGTATATTCGTACTTAGCTTCTATGAATTGCCTGAGTAGTCGTACTGGAAAGGGGGATTATAGAGTCTATAATCACTTAGAATTGTGTTTGAACTTGTTATTCTTTGTTCAAAATTTGAATGATATTTGTACTTAGCTATATATCATTAAGATGTCTAAGAATCAAGAGCGTACTCAAAAGAAATCATAATCATGTATGAAGTTTAAAGATCATAGTCGTGTATGAAATTTGTAACTTAGAAAAAATCACAATTGTGTATGAAATTTTACAAGTGTATGCAGCGTACTGCGAATATTATTTTACTGAGTCAAGAGTCTTGGCTCTTAAATTGTTAAACGCGCACAGTGTGCAATGTTGCGCATCCATCGTGGGGTGCGCAAGGAACTTGCGCCAACGTCTTGAGAGTAAGGTGTTTAACAAGGATGCATGATCCGATGTTGATGGGTTTGCAACCCTCTTACTCCACGAGTTGTTTAGTAGGTTAACTCATCCTTTTACCATCGTGGGTATTAATAAGTGCATGCACGCCATGTAGGCCAAAGGTAATGTAACCAACACATTGAAACATAAATAGTATTTAAATAACAATGTAAAGAAAAAGTATCGCGGAGTTAGCTAGAAGCCGCGAATTTGAATTAATACTTGCAAGTTTTTGTAAAAGGAAAAGAAATTACTTGTCTAGATAAATGAAAGAAAAAAGAACAGAAATACATGGATCATTACTGGGGCACCTACTAAAGTGCGGAGGTATCCATGTGTGGGGCCGTAGCCCTTTCTAAAGATAGCATCTCTTGAGATTGCGAACGTTCTACGTGCGTTGTAGCGCATGGCCATCTTTATCACGCAGCTTGTACGCGCCTTTTCCCTGTGCTTCAATGACCTCGTAAGGTCCTTCCTACTTTGGTTCAATCTTTCCTGTGTTTTCTGCGTTGCTTGCAACGTTTGCGCGGTATACAAAATCGCCTGGTCTGAATGAAGTGCTTCGTACTTTAACATCGTAGTACCCCTTCATTTTTGACTTGGCTTTTTCTTCCCGTATCGCTGCGCGTTCATGCCTTTTTTCCAATAGGTCCAAGTCTATGCGCCGCTCGTCATCGTTTGTAGCAATATTAACTTCCGCTGTGCGAATAGTTGGCATCCCAATTTCGGTCGGTATGACAGCTTCTGTCCCATATACAAGGGAAAAGGGGGTGTCTCCATTGATAACCTTGATAGTTGTGCGGTGCGCCCATAAAACATGCGACAGCTCCTCCACCCATCTTCCTTTGTGTCTGTCCAGACGCGCTTTAATTCCTTCGCCTAGGGTGCGATTTGCACGTTCAACCAAGCCATTGGTTTGTGGGTGTGTTACTGATGCGAAGTGTTGCGTGATATGCAGTTGCTCGCACCAGTCTTTGAACGGGTTGTCACGGAATTGTTTTCCGTTGTCTGAGATTATTTCCCCAGGTAATCCAAAGCGGCATACTATGTTGTCCCACACGAATCGCTTCATTTGGTTACCTGTGATCGTTGCCACCGCCTTTGCCTCAATCTACTTAGTGAAGTAGTCTATTGCCACAATAAGGAATTTCAATCCTCCTGCGGCAACGGGAAAGGGTCCAGCAATGTCTATACCTGGTATGTGCTTATTCACATACCTTTTATTCACCATTAGTAGACTATTATAGGCCAAAAAACTAACGTTAAAAGCCAAAGATATCGTGTTTTTGTGTTTATGACTGTGCAGGTGAGGATATTGCAAAAACATTGTGAAAAGCAACCTAAAAAGCCTAAAACGAGCACGAGATGTGGAAAAGAGTTCTAAAGTCAAGCAAAAGATGAAATATACTTAAGAAAAGCCTGTGAAGACAAATTATTTCTCAAAGGCTCAAGAAAATAAAAGAGACGCTTAATCAAAGTTCAAAGATAATTATGAAGTTAAACTTTCCAAATCCGAGCAAGTGATCACTTTTAAGCTTTTGAAGACCTTTTGGAAAGCTCGTCAACACATCACCTCAAGTTACAAGGACTTAAGATATATTTTTAGAAAGTTTAGTAGCTTTGTATCTTAAGTTTACGCTTAGTATTCATGAAATGTAAAAGACTAGGGGGCTAAGTGCACAAGATGTAACAAGGAAGCCTCCCTTGCTCCCTTAAATACCACCCCCTAGCTCATTAGAATAGTAGTCTAGTTTTTTAGTGAGTCTTAGTTTGATTTGAGTCATTAGTGTAAGTTTTTATGCAAGCTTTTATTTCATGTCTTAATAATCTTTCCTAGCTTATTTTTGTCTCTTCATCTTAAATCTTCTTTCATCTTTTAATCTTTCTAGCTTATTGTGCATCTTATTGATATCTACAAAAAGCTTTTATAAAAAAAATTCTATCACCTTTGCATGAAAACAACTCGTGGGTTTTTAACATGGTTTAGGATTTATTTTTGAGTTCGTGGCTTATATAAGCTTATTTAAAACCTTAATCTAGCTTATTAATTAGTTTTTACACGTTTTCTATTGAGTTTTAATCTTGTTCTCACGTTAAAATAAGTTTTGAAAAGTTACAAGCCCTAATTTAGCGAGTATGGTTTTGTACGTTTAGGTATTAGCGAGTAGCAAGAATTTGTTGCGAGTATGGTGTATTTCGAATGTTATTGCGAGTATGAAGTTCCTTGTCTTGCGAGTATGGTATAAGTTGTCTAGCGAGTATCGTTTTTTCATTGCGAGTATCATTCTTGTTGCGAGTATGGCAACTTAATTTAGCGAGTTTGTCTTGGCTAAAGATCCTTGCGAGTATCAAATCTTCATTTAGCGAGTTTCAGTCTATTTTATGCGAGTATGGTCGTAACCAATTGCGAGCATGGGTTTTTCTAAAGACCTTGCGAGTATGGTTTAAGTTTTTATGCGAGTATCACTTTCAAGTTTTACCTTTGCGAGTTTGGTTTACTAATAGTATAGCGAGTATCAAGGTATTAGTGTAGCGAGTATGGAGTCTTAGTGTGTGAGTTTAATCTTGGGTCTACGTTTCTAGTTTCTTAAGTGTCGAGTATTATTTGTTTTATAAGCCGGGTTGGCTTTTATTCACCTCATCGTTAATCGAGTGAGGCTTATTTCTATTTACTTCTAAACGTTACTCCGTCGAATTTTCTTTAAACCTTTTAGTTTTATTTCAACTTAGTTAATATCTTTTCTGTTTAGCTTAAGTTTAATTACATTAAATCTTTAAAACAGTACTTTAGTTTAACTTTTCTTTTCGTTAATTAAAATCAAAAACTCAAAAACATTTTCTTTATTTCTTTCTTATTTCATTTCTTTTACATACCACTTAGATTTATGTTTTCTTTTATCGTTCAACTTATGTCTTTTAAACTCGTTCTTTATTTCATTTAAGTCTTTAACAAACCTTCGTAGTATAACTAAAACCAAATCACATCTTTTAAACCAATTCATCTCACATAACTCACGACTCGAGTGACAAGATCAATTTCAACCCTCGTTGGGACAACGATCCGTGGTTCAAGTTTACCCTTGCTAGTTTGCTACGATCAATTAATGGCGCCGCTGCCGGGGAGCGGTTGATAAGATTGAGTCATTAGATTATTGAGTATTGTGTTTTGAAGAACCTTCTTTTAGAAGTTATCGTTTTTCTTAAACATAAAAACAACTAAAAATCATAAAACCTATAAAAAACCAAAAATATTTTTCACTTTTCTTTTATAAAACTAAAAAACCAAAAAGATTTTCTTTTCAACTTACTTTTTCAATTTATTTCACTTTGATTTGTTTCAATTTGTATGAACACTCGTTCTTCTTATAACGAGCTTTTCCACCACTTTCTAATCCCGAGAGTCTTCTAAGGCGTCCAAACCGAGTTAATTCTCCAAATCTCGAGGAAATGAATAACAACAACAACAACGGTGCACAAGCCAACGGGGGCCCCAACGGAGGAGATCCCCAACCTCTTCATGATTTACGTCCAATGGAGGAACAACTCCAATCACCTTTCCAAGGTGTGAGGAGAGCCATCGTGATTCCCGATATTCAAGCAAATCATTTTGAAATCAATCATGGATTACTCAATCTCATTTCGGGTATATCCTTTCACGGGTTTGATCACGAAGATCCTCATGTTCACATTCGGAACATAACCGACATTGCTGAAACAATTAAGATCAACCAAGTTCCTTATAATGTTGTCAAAATGAAATTGTTTCCCTTTTCTCTCAAAGGAGCTGCTCGTACTTGGCTAGACAAAGAACCCCCCAATTCGATTCATACTTGGGATGATTTGGCTAGCAAGTTCCTTAACCATTTCTGTCCACCTTCAAAAACCTCAAATCTTCGTACTCAAATCTTTCGTTTCCAACAAGCTTTCGATGAATCATTCAGCGAGGCTTGGGATCGATTCAAAGAGTTACTTGAAAAGTGTCAGAATCACGGGTTTTCTGAATTGCATCAAATCGATACGTTCTATAATGGTTTGAATCCCGTTGACCAAGATTCACTCAATTCTGCTGCTGGTGGTAATTTGTTATATCGAAACACTCAAGATGCATTCACTATCATTGAAAACAAAGCAAGAGTGTGAACTTCACGAAGCAAAACACAAGTGTCAAGTGCTAATAACAAGGCTAACGACGAAGTTTTGTCATTAACCAAACAAAATTCTGATGCTATTGATGCTCTCACAAAACAAATGGGAATTTTTATTCAACACAAGGAACAACCGTCTCAAACCGTCAATGTTATTAACCAAAGTTGCGAAACTTGTGGTGGTCCCCATGCATATTACGAATGTCCAACAACTGTTAACGTCTCTAACGAGCATGTGTACGCTGCTAACATGGGTGGTAACGCTTACCAACCCCAAGGAGATCGAAATCTTCTCAGCTACCGTTCAACCAATTACCTTGGACCACCACCTGGTTTTCATAACCCGCTTCCAAACCAAAATGCGCAAAATCGTGGTAATCAAGTCAATCAGAATCAAAGTCGTGCAACTCACGGTTTTCAGAATCAAAATCAAGGATTTAACCAAAATCGGAACTTTCAAAGTAATCATGGAAATTTTGGAAATCAAGGTGCTAATTATGGAAACTTTAATCATGAGAATCAAAATTTTCAAAATCAAGGTCAAGGTTTCAACAACAATGCCCGTGGACAAACTTTTAACCAAAACCAAGGTGTTGTTCAAAATCAATCGAACACGGATGAATTGTTGGCAGAATTACTTCGTCAAAATCAAAACAACCAAACCATCTTGCAAAGTCAACAGACACAACTTAAAAATCATGAAGAAACAACCAGAATATTGCTAAAGGAAATTTTTGACATGAAAAAGTCTTTAAATGAACGACCCTCGGGTTCGGGTACCACTTCTCTACCTAGCAACACGATCGCTAACCCGAGGGGCGATGTCAAGGCGATTACAACACGCAGTGGCGTTTCTTACGAAGGACCAACGGTTCCAACTGCCTCTTATTCTCCGCCTTCAAAGGTAGTGGACCGTGCAACCGAGGTGACAACAGATACGAGAATTCCTATTCACCAAGGAAGGACCGAAAATATCCAACCTCCGGTGGTTCAATCGACAAATGAAAATGCAAATGTTTCAAAAGGAAAAGAGAAAATTGTTTTTGAACAAGAGGAACCAGTTAAAACTAATCTTCCATATCCTTTTCGTCTTAATGAGCAAAAACGTCAAGATAAAAATGACATAATGACGGAAAAGTTCTTTAAGATGTTTCAAGACATTCGCTTTGATTTGAGTCTTGCTGATGCTGTTGTGTTAATGCCAAAGTTTTCATCAATGCTTAAAAACTTGTTGAATAATAAAGATAAATTGTATGAAATGTCGACTACACCTTTGAATGCGAATTGCTCGGCGGTGCTCCTTAAAAGGCTTCCCGAAAAGCTTGAAGACCCCGGCAAGTTCTTAATTCCATGTAATTTTCCCGGAATGGCTCAATGTTTCGCCTTAGCCGATTTAGGTGCTAGCATTAACATGATGCCGTTATCCATTTGGCAGAAGTTGTCGTTACCCGCTTTAACTCCTACACGAATGACACTCGAGCTTGCCGACCGTTCTACCTCTTGTCCTAAAGGCATAGCCGAAGATGTCATCGTCAAGGTGGGAAAATTTCACTTTCCGGCTGATTTTGTTGTCGTCGATTTTGATCCCGATCCGAGGGTTCCTCTCATTCTAGGACGAGGTTTCCTAAAGACGGGCCGTGCTTTGATTGATGTGTACGATGAAGAAATTACCTTGCGAGATGGTCATGAAGCCGTTACGTTTAATTTGGACCAAACAGCAAGATATTCCTCCACCGATGAACCCATGACCATCAGCAAAATCGATGTCATTGATGAAGTTTCTGATGAGTATTCCCAAGAGATACTCGGATATTCAAGTGGCAATCCCACTTCTACTCTTTCTTCACCCCAAGATAATTCTTCTACTTCTCAACCCATAATTGCCGACTCTTCCCCTTCTTTCACTCCGTTTGAAGGAGGTGATTTCTTTTTGGAAGAAGTTGATACTTTTCTTTCTACCGATACATCTTCATTATCGGATAGTGATGATTCTTACTATGATCCGGAGGGAGATATCCTTATGCTTGAAAAACTTTTGAATGAAGATCCATTTTCACCTCTCCCTCCGAAGAAACTTTATGTTGAAGAAGTCAAAAAGGTCGAGCCATCTAACGAAAAGCCTCTAGAACTCGAGCTTAAAGATTTACCTCCTCATCTTGAATACGCATTCTTGGAAGGAACCGACAAATATCCCGTCATCATTTCTAAACACCTTCAAGATGAGGAGAAGAACCGTCTCGTTGATATGCTCAAAAAGCACAAAAATGCCATCGCATGGTGCATTTCCGACATTAAAGGCATAGACCCTCGTTTCTGCACCCACAAGATTTTACTTGAAAACGATTCTAAGCCGTCCATCCAACAACAACGACGAGTTAACCCAAAAATCCATGAAGTGATAAAAAATGAAGTTATCAAATTACTCGAAGCTAGGATGATTTACCCCATTTCGGATAGCTCATGGGTTAGCCCGGTTCATTGTGTGCCAAAGAAGGGTGGAATGACTGTCGTGACGAATGATGATGATGAGCTTATTCCCACACGTCTCGTAACCGGTTGGAGAGTGTGCATCGTTTATCGAAAGCTCAATGAGGCCACTCGAAAGGACCATTTTCCACTTCCATTCATGGACCAAATGCTTGAGCGACTTGCAGGAAATGAGTTCTACTGTTTTCTTGATGGTTTTTCTGGCTATTTTCAAATTCCCATTGATCCTCCCGATCAAGAGAAAACCACTTTTACTTGCCCTTATGGGACTTTTGCCTATCGACGTATGCCCTTTGGCTTATGCAATGCTCCAGGCACGTTCCAGAGGTGTATGACCGCTATTTTTCAAAACATGATCGGGAAGACAATGGAGGTTTTTATGGATGATTTTTCTGTGTATGGTGATTCATTCTCGTCTTGTCTCTCCCATTTAGAACAAATGCTCCAAAGGTGTGAAGACACTAACCTAGTTCTGAATTGGGAGAAGTGTCACTTTATGGTTAAAGAGGGTATAGTCCTCGGCCATAAAATCTCTAAAGCCGGGATTGAGGTGGATAGAGCGAAAGTTGATGTTATCGCAAAATTACCTCATCCCACGACCGTCAAGGGAATTCGAAGTTTCCTCGGTCATGCCGGCTTTTATAGACGTTTCATACAAGACTTTTCAAAAATAGCCCGACCATTGACTCACCTTTTAGAAAAGGATGCCCCGTTCATCTTCACCAATGAATGCAACGATGCATTTAATACCCTTAAAAGGAAGTAGACGGAGGCTCCTATTTTAGTTGCCCCCGACTGGGATTTGCCCTTTGAATTAATGTGTGATGCAAGTGACTATGCAATCGGGGCAGTCTTGGGGCAACGAAAGGACAAATATTTTCGGCCTATACACTATGCAAGCAAAACCATGAATAGTGCTCAATTTCATTATACTACAACTGAAAAAGAGATGTTGGCAGTGATCTATGCTTTTGAAAAATTTTGACCATATCTTCTTTTAAAGAAATGCATAGTGTATACGGACCATTCAGCCTTAAAATA